>OMNN01028326.1:0-23024 GCA_900302755.1 Chromis chromis | reverse complement strand
CACACACACACACACACACACACACACACACACACACACACACACACACACACACACACACACACACACACACACACACACACACACACACACACACAGTACTTCCACAAAGAGCTCCAGTATAGGAATCCCATAAAACCTGGGGATCTTTCTCCTCCTCATTCAGATTGATGTTCACACTGATTTGCTTTGCATGTGAACTCTAATGAATGTGTCAGGACTTTCCCTTACGTACAAGTGTGATCAAGTTGCCTGTAACTTTTACAGAGGAAATTCTTTCCTAAGACTTTCTGGGGTTCGACTTGGGGATTTTTGCATCTTTTTTACTGGCACAAACCATTATTGAATAAGTCATTGTGGTGAAACGGACTAGTCATTGAGAACCATAAAAGAGAAAGCTCTTACAGCTTGTGGGTGAGTTCCACAACACTTACAGGACTAGTCACCCTATGTGCACCACTTTTCATGCGGTATCGTGTTTTAATCGACTTAAAGCATGAGGTGCCTTCTAGAAAACTTTCCTATTCATCATTGTTCATAAAGGATGTGAGAAGCAGGTGAGAAGGAAAGATGTTAGTGCTCTTTATCAGCCCCTGAGTGACTTTCCCCCCGGATGCTGGAGAGTTTGCTGTCTGAGCTGCCGTTTGTCCCATCTATCAGGCGGTTGGCAGACAGCTTAGCGGGGTCCTCGTCAGAAACCGTGGTTATCTCCTGTGGTCTCTCGAGCTCGGCCAAAGAAGATAAATAACCACGTCCAATCTCCAGCGAAGCCATTCCACCAAACCTGTCCGTCGGCTGGCTGGCACTTTCTCTTTAATGGAAAAGTTATGCCCTTGCCAGCATCTTCACTCACTGCAGAGTAATGGGATCTACTAGAGGCTGGTGAAAGAGCATTAAACCTGTGGAGTGACAGTGATGAGCAAAGCATACAGTGGAGACCCTGCATACAGTCACCGGTTTGGCAAAACTTCTGGCAACTGAAAATGACACTGAGCTGCAGCTTTTGCTCTTTGATCACATTTCTTTCTGACCAAGACCTGTGAACTGTGCCCCACTCTTTCTTTCTTTTTTTTTTTTGGATGGATGGATCATAGTAACAACATCATTTACCACGAATGTTTTTGCAGCTGTGTTATTTGTACATTAACTCTGCAAATCTTGTTACAGTAAGTTTCTCCCAGGTGACAGATTGAAACCCTCTCTGGCGGCTTATTTTCACCAAACAAGGCATAGAAAAAACCCAACAAAGCCTCTAGTGTACTGAGAATAAATATGAGCCCTCCGAATGGAAAAAGGATTCAACATAGTCTCTTAATTCAGAGAGTAAAAAAGTGAGAACGCCATTCAGAGCACAGATGGCAGGAGGTACGAAGGCATGAATTTAATTGCTTCCAGACTGGATGCAAGTTGGAGGGGGGTGTATACGGTACCGTAGCTGCAGAAATGCACTGCAGGAGACGGGGATGAATATTATTACAAGTCACCTCTGTGTGTTTGGACTTAAATTAATTGTGGCCAAGGCATGAGCGGCGCCATCAATCTGAGCTCTGACCCATAATCTCTGTTGAAAGTGTTAATTGTTCAAAAATCAGGTCAGGTCAAGACAGAAAAGAAACTTGGAAGTCGCTCCCTCAGTGATTTTTTTTTAGTTCCATCCGCAGAAGCGTGAAACTGTGGCAGCGTGATGACAGCCTGCTAGTGATGTCACCCTAAATGACAAAATCCAGGATTGGCTTGCAACAACTAGTCGTAAATCCACCGCTAAGTTTGCATAGAAAGTGCTTCCTGAGTTGTTGCTGACTGCTGTGTAGCTTCATCTGATTTACTGAATTGGGTTGCCTCATTTAAACCTTAAATAATGTATAAATCAGTTGCTAAGGAGCGTCCAAGGAGCTGTCTAATCAGAAGAAAACAATGTAAAGTGGACGTTTTGTAGCACCACAACCTGTATATACTGTACATGTGTAGCTTGTGTGATGCAACTTTTTGAGTAAACAGTTCAATTATAACTACGTTAAGTCTGAAGTTGTGCACAGCCGATGCACAAAACTCATGAGTTGCACATAAGATGATAAAAAACTGTGATTTTCTTTCATTTTCTTTGTTCCTCTCTACATCTCTCTCTCACACACACACACTGGCCTCTGATTTCCTGGCATTTCACCACATTACACTTCCACAGTGACGGCGGCAGATATTTTGGGCTAATGTCATTTGCAGGAGGGAAGACGAATAAATATTTTGTCAGGACCTCGCATTGTGTGACACGGATTAAGTCGTCGGCTTGCGTGGCGGCGAAGCAGATCAGTGTTTGGCATTTTGTTTCGTTTTTTTGTCTCCCGGATAAAATTTTGATTACATTCTGCAGAGCGTTGATCCAAACAAAGAGCGAGCCTCTTGTTGGGAGAATAATTCCTGCCTTGTTCCTATATACCATCTGCGGAGAGGCCCGGCTAGTCAGCAGAAAGGCATTTGGATGGAAGTGGGCTGAACCAAACAGAATCAGACGGGACAGGATGTCACATCAGTTGATCCACAATGTTGCACACAAGCTCGTTTAATGAATGACATGCTGCTATGAATGGCTCGGTTTTGGTGTTTTGGTGTTTAAACCTGATTGAGTGGAAAGATGTCGCATGGAGAAGATAAAATGTGACTGCAGCAGAGTCACAGTTTGTGTGTGTGCGTGTGTGGAGGGTTGAAATACTTCCAGCTCCCACCCATTTCCCCTTATTCTTTAACACTTAACACGGCAATATAATGAATAAGGAGTGAAAGTGTTGCATGACATTCCATTGAATCAAGTAATGTCCTGTGCAGATTACAACCTGGGCTGCATGTGAAAGACTCGTACTTCTTGTACTCACACTCAAACCTCTGACCTGTGACAAAGACCTCCATTAGCAGTTCAAGTAAACTCAATAGCAGCTAGTTTAGCTTTTAAAATTGGACATACATGGTCTATTTAGCAATGCATTGTCCAAACATGGAAAAAAAAAAAGCAATCAAAAGGTTTGTTTGTTCTTCCGCTAACAAACTAAATCGAAGTCACCAAACCTTTTTCTTTTCCCTAACATCCGGTGTCTGTTTCTTTTGGCCGCCAGATCCATGTGAACACTGATGAGTGTGATTTTACACTGGATAACACCCGAAATTTATTACATTAAAACATTACAAATTAAAACCAGGCGAGCTGGCAGTGGAGAAACCAGTGATTGTGTCCAGGGCTAGTCCCTGAGATTCATTTGCAATTATTTCTGATTCCCTCATGTCTGAGCCGCATTGTTGCCAGGAGCCTATTAAAAAACGAAGCAATGTTGCCATATAGCTGATTCAGTTTTTTTGTTGTTGTAATGTGTAAATAGCACCGTTGGCTCTGTGTGATTTCGACATTATCCAGACAGGCAGACGGAGCCAGCTGATTGTGGTTTGGGCTCAGTCTGCGTATTAGTGCACCGGGGCTCCCACCATATGCTTATGGTGCTGTGGGTCCAAGTCTGTGCACACGTACACTTCATACATGAACACACACACTCGCAGACACACACAAACAACAACAAAATAGTACTCCGGGGTCTGCTAGCAGCTCAGATGCCCTGCCCAGTCTGTGGAAGCAATTTAAACCACAAAACTATGTCGAAGTGGGACTTGTGCCATTTAGTATATTTAGTGTACATATTGGATTTGGAAACTTTGTGTGAACTTTAACGTCTAGGAAGGCGCCAGGCTGGCATCCAAGCTCGCTTGCACTTAAATTGTGAAATCAGTGCAGCGTATTAGAGGACTACAATGGGCTGATACTGTAAAAGGAATCGGACTGTCTCTTTCAAAATGTGGCTGTACAGTAGTATACATCATCGAACCACAAGCGGACACACCCTGATTCTACTAGGCTTTTCTCATCTCTGCTTCAGACCACAACACCCTCTGAGGTAGTTTATGAGAAATACAGATGTCTCATTGAGTGAAAATAAACAGAGGCAGCGCTGAAACATGTGTGCGCCTTAACCAAATTAGCCCTACATACATACCGTCCCCTCAGTCAGCCAAATTAGTAGAGACTCTCAAGCGCACCGTGAGCTCGACTGAGTTGCACCTCACAATCACTGAAGAACATCTCCCCATCCAAACAAGCACTGAGTGATCTCTCTTTCTCTCTGCGCCTTTCTCTGTGTTTATACTGAAGCCATGCCTTTGAACAGCCCCGTGCCTGTATCCTATTACTTCCAGAGGGATGTACTAAGGGTTGGTATGGTGAGCAAGAAAGCAAAGAGGAGGCCTGTGCATGATTCTAATCAGTTCAGCCCTATAGAGCAAACGCTCTCTAATAACTTCTGTAGATGAGTCCAACTTGAGAGGCAATACAAACCAGATCACTTGGGAAATTCCACGACGCTCGGTTTGCAGCAAATGCCCCTCAGCTGAAGGAATGTGCGCTAACATTTCCCCTCAGCTCCCACACACATGCAGCAGCCCTTCAGAAGAGCTGAGCCGAGCAGAAGCAAAGAGGGAGAAGAAAGAAAGGAAGACAAAGCAGCTAATGGCTGGTCTCCTCAGCTACATGGGGTCTCACACATATAAACATGCCAGGAGAGGTTGGGTCAAAGGAGAGAGCATGAGGCGATGAAGAGGGGGGAGAAATGGGAAAAAGCTGCCTGAAGTTGGGATTATAAAGAAAGGAAAAGAAAAATCAATCTGGGGTGACAGATCTGTGAGGAAAATGATAGAAGAATACAGAGAAGGAGGATGGAGGCAGGAGGGAAGGAGGTGTTGAAGGAGGAGAAGTGGCAGCACTGAGACGTTACTGAAAGTAGCCTTGGGGTGATGGATTGTCTGAGCCGCCTGACAGCATCATCCATCAGGTGAGAAAAAGGTGGTGAAAAGTAAAGTTCAGACAAACATGTCACACCAAAATCACCAGCGAAGACACCTTCAGAATCACAAAAGATGCTGGAGCGGTTTTTATGGTCCAAACTGATCCGGGGAAACTCTGTGTGACCTGATTTTTTTTTTGAAAGAGTGGTGAACCACAAGGAGAATAACTGCACCATTAAATAAAGTTAGTTTGTCCTATGGCTGAAGGGTGATTAAGATGTCGCTCCTAAAGCCTGGCAGCTGTTCAAGGTACATTTTTCCAGCATATGACTCAGGCATGCAGGCTCCACTGTGCATCCACAACCAGTCACTGAGGGCTTTCAGGTTTCAGTACTAAAGATGTTAAAGATTAGAGAAAGGAATCCAAGTATCACTAAGATCTATAAATCTAAATATCTAATCATCTTAAGCCCCGGACTCTATAGAGTGAAGCAGATGTTACTGACATTTTATGGCACCTGTGGGACCTTTTGAGTGTCAATCTTTGGAGATAATAGTGAAGACTATAATATAAGAGATTAACATCCCTGCAGAAAAGCTTCTACTGTACATCAAATATGACTGTAAAGGCTCTAGAGTTGCCGTCCTGAGCATGCTAAAAAGCTCTGCAGGGCTTTCATATATAATGGTTCTCAAGAGGAAATCATTCTGTGTTTGAGCTTTATTATTCCAAAACTGCATCAACAAATTCTGCAAAATTAGCAGGAAGTCGGTGTTACATTTTTCTCACATACTTTTCTCTCTTTATTTGGATTTTTTTGTGCCCAGTGGCGGGAAAATGGGTCAAGAAGCGGGGGGGGGAGAACAGAGTGGGGCCTCCACGTCCCTGTGTTGAATATGAAAATATATTATAGCATAATGTGTTCAGTATGCAAGCTTGAAGGAAACCATATGAAAAGATCCCAGACAAAGAGCCTTCTGTGTTCCAACTGACCCCCCTCCCAACCCCATCCTTCGTCTGAGGGAGAGAGACCGCGAGAGGGAGGGAGGGAGGAAGAGAAAGAGAGAGGAGGTAAAAAAAAAAAAGGGGGAGGTGTGTGTGCGGAGTTGTAGGAACTGAAAAGGGGCAGTACACACCCTCGCTGCTCCACTCAGCCGGACCCACCGGAGTACAGGTGAGCAGCATTCACCAAACAAGAAAGGAGTCGTGGGATCCCATCTGTCGCTGCAAAACTCTGCAGATTCTTGTCACCTGCAGACTATTATGCTTATCTTTACCGGTAAGACACAATCTTTGTTTTGCAAAAGAGAGAGAGAGAGAGGGAGAGAGTGGGGAATGCAGTGAGCAACAGAGGAGGGAAACTTTGAAAGTCTTTTGTTTGAGTAGATGACAAACATCTGTGGCTGCTGTTTTTCCCTCGGTGCAGGCTGCAGGCTTGCAGAGGGGTTTTTCTTTTTTGGCTGACTGCATTAACACTGTGGTCACTGATATCCAGGCCCATTGTCCTGACTGTGTGGAGCCTGCTGTGTAGCCAGGTTATAGACTTGTTGTGCACTGTGTAACATTAGAAGGTGTATCCAATTAAAGTCCTGGCTGGAGACTGTATTGACTTACGTATATAAGTAATTGCTTCCTGTTAACACAACAGGTGAGGCCCATTAACTGCTTTACAGTGGAGCAATGGGTTTTTTTGTTCTGCTATGTGTTACAATACAGTATATATATTAGTAAATGATACCCCTTTTACTTTTGCCATGACAGAAGATGCTTTGAACCTGCAAAAAGCTGCTTGGTAAAATGTCTTCCGGTGAGCAGCTGAAAAGTCAATACCATTCCACAAATAATCCCTGCAGTATTGATAATACTTTTAACATTTTTAAAAAGTGCCTGCGCTCTTTGTCTTTGATGTGTAACAGTTTTCAGATTATGACTCTGATTGTTTTGGAAGGTTCATCCCTGCTGGCGCAGGATCATACGCACCTACTTCAAGTATTTATCTCTGCCTCTTGAAGTTCTCCACCTGTGACTAGGAGAGCAGGATGAGCTGCGCACCAGGCAGACACTTCATTACAAGGTTTTCCACTGCATGATTTATGAGTGCACTCACAGAAATCCCTTTTAAAAAAGCAAAGACAAACAGGGACAGACATTTGCGAGTCTCATTAGAGATGGTGCCTCGCGGTGTTTTAGATGTCACTCATCGGCCCGCACAAGCTGAGGCATGTCAACTATCACAGCCTCCTGAGGAATTATGAAGCAGGAATGCCCATTTTTGGAGCACTACTCCAAATTATTTTGTAGCGGCAGCAAAGAGCCCTTGAATGGCTCTTTGTCTGAGCAGGGAGCAAAGGGCCCTGCTGAAGCCTTCAGCATTTGCAGCTGAATGATTTGTGCATGCCAAACTGTAAAGGATCCAGGCAAAAAAAAAAAAGGGCAAAAGATAGCAGACACACGGCAGCTCTGCCCCCGAAGGGATTCAATCATAAAGGCTCGCCAGTCAACGTCGTGACCAGATGCCTCATTATGAGCTCAGTAACTGATACACCTTCGAGTCTTTACAGTAGGTGGAATGCACGCTCACCCTACATCCACACATCTCACTCACCTCAACACATGTGCGCCCAGAGCAACTGATGATGTACAGATGTCATACCTGAGGTGAAAACGCATGCAGAATATGAGTTATTAGGTGGCTGACACGCTTTCTACAAGCTGGCTGTTGACGCAGATGTGTAATAAATGTACAAGACAACGGCCATGAGGGACAAATGAATGATTACAGTTTGTGAGGCTGCCAAAGTAATTTCTTTTGTGCGTCATCACTGTGCGAGACATGCTGCAGAGAGATGTTGACCATGCACAGGGACCCAGGGGCCATATTGTAAGTTAGATCCTTGATACTGATCAAGGTTAAAGGGTGGCACTGGAAAACTGGAAGCCAAGTGTAAAATACTTTATGATCTTCAAGGTGACTGGAGACAGGGTGTTGATGGAAATGACATCAGACCATCAGGTTTGGCAAGTTGATAAGAGTTGGAGTGAAGTAAATATCACAAGTTAGTTTGGAAGAAATACAACACCCAAGCTGCACATTAACAAGCTGGGACAAAAAATAAAGGAATAAAAAAGATTGTGGCAGATGAGGATTTCAACACTCCATATGTTGGTGTTTTGTTTTCTGACCCAGAGTCACATCTACATCTCCGCTGCTGTCAGTTTGGAGTATTCTACATCTGTTCCGTGTCTGGCGCTTAATAAATATTTGCAGATTGGATCAAGGATAGAAATTAAACCATATTTTAATCAATCTGCTACAGCGGCGTTAGGACACGTCCTCGACATGTGTTCACCTCTGTTCTCGCTGATTACAGGAAACATGAAATTTTGGCACAACAAGGACAACTGGGAATAAAAAAAATATAATAAAAACCACTGTGGCAAAATGACACGGTGAGGACAAACCTATAAAAGCCATTGTCAGTTTCCAAATGAGATGGATCCAAACCCGGATCGCACATCTGGGGGAATCAAAGAGCTATTGTCGGAGTGTCTAAACAATACTAGCCTTCTCTTTTTGTGGAGGATTTGTGTCTTTCGGTGGTACAGAGTTTTGTTTGGGCTGATTGTGTTCGGGGACCAATGAGAAAGTCCTCTTACATGTTGTCATGACTCAGCTTTTGTTTCATTGAGTGTCTCTTCAAGGGATGCAACCGGCGCTCGCACACCTGAGGAAAAGATGAATGTGAGCGTGGTTGCAATGCCTCTGAGGAATGTCTGAAAAGGCATTTGAAAATAATGATTATGTGTGTAGTTCTCCCACCGCTGAGTGTTCTAGTAGTGACTCACAAGCAAAAACAAATGCAACCCCGATCAGCTTCAAGGAGAGGCAAGTCTGATCAAGGACGAGGATGTGCAAACACTGGTTTATCATTACAAACTTTGCCAGTGGCTCTTATTGGCTTTGAAGGGGGAACATGACACTCTTGATCTAATGAAATACTTTGCGGGATAAGAGGGGGGTCACTGTAGGACATTCGTGTTTGCCTCTTCCTCCATGGAAATCTCTCAATCTCTCTTCTCAACGTACTGTATCACATCACAGACAGAGATAAATGGAAATCTTTTGGCAGGTTTCATACAGATTTCCAACACTCAAACCTTCCTCACTCTGTTGGAGACAACGCTGAGTTTTATCAGTTTTATAAAGGCTTCTCATTTCCTTCTCCACCCTTACAGTTCAAAGTGAGAAGCCAGATCTTTATCTTTGTCTCAAAAGTGGACATAAGTTGAGATTTATGTTTCCTGGAAGTAAACCAGTGTTCATCTAAAGTGTTAGATGAGCCACGCAGAGTATATTAAAACATTTTTCAGGCCACATTCTCAAAACTCTATAAAAACAGCAGACTCTCTGTCGACATAAAAGGTCAGGCCTTTTGTACTGCTTTCTTGAAACCATCATAGATAATACTTTAAATCCAGCACAAAGCAGTGGGTTCAAACTCCATTACTCAAAGAGCAATGATGGAGAAGTTATAGGCAGATGGAACATCTTGCTTTTGTCTTTGTAAATGTCATATTTGCATAACACAATTAAAGAAAAGTTCATTCAAATGCTTTTGACTTTTACATAATTGCATTTTAACCTGCGTTTCTTTGTTTTGCAGGTTCTTCTGGGGATAAAATGAACAACGAGAGTGATTAAAGTGCAAGCAGCAGCAGATTAAGCAGTTTTATTTGCTGACTGGTTGAACAAACAGAACTCACACATCAAATCTTTTCTACATGGATCGAAGGTGAAGCTGTTGACCACAGAATTACTTAACTCATGGTGAATCCATTGCCGTAGCATTCAGTATAATTCAAGACTACCACCAAAAGAAATAAAAACTTTACCTCTCAGTTACGGTTTCCTGAAAAAAGCAGAAGAAAGGAATCGATTATCCTGCTTTCAGAGACTGTATCTGGCTTTAATGTATGAGAAATAACACAGGACCTCGGAATAAAGGAACTCTAATTGAATGCTTTTGAACACTGAATACAAACCAGTGGCTGGAATGACCTTTACAGAGTGAAATGTTACTCCTCACATGCACCTAACAGCAGGAAGCTACCATATACACAGTTTCCCTTCACGTCACCGTAGAGTTATGATCTCCAAGATAAAGGGCAGATCCTTTTCTCCGAAAGAAAAGTAATCTGCGGGCTGGAGGTCGGGATGCAGACGAAAAGCATGTTTTGGTGACTAAAATAGAAGAGGAGGAAGAGCAACATCTGGGAAAGAAAGAAGGAGTATTAGAGATATGCACATAGAGAAAACTGGACTATTTCTCAGCACTCTATGCCAGGTTTTTAACAGAGCACAACAAACTTGTGCAATTTTCGTGGCGTTTGTCCATGGGAACTCATCCAAGACACATTGGAGCTGACCCTCCTGGGAGGTCCTGTTAGACAGAGAGCAACATTTCAAGAAGACCAAAGTCAGAGCACACTTCTTCCTTCAGAATTTCGGCTGACTACAGGACAACATTTGGAAGGATTATTGCTGAAAGTGGAGCCACCACCGGAAGCAACAACCTGGAAAGCTGAGCTACGGCTTTTCCATTTTTGTGTGTTTTCTTTACGCTTATTCACTGCCTGCCAGTAAGGAATAAAACTTCCATCTTCCAACTGGACTGACGGCTTAATTTTAGCAGCACAGACTGAAACTGAAGTGTCCTATTGTGAATAGCGATGGAAAAGGGACATACGTCTGTCAGGAGAGGGGTGAGCTGGAGTCCAGGAGGTTTGAGAAAACCTCTGCAGCTCACACAAGACATGCACACCCCTGGGACAGACTACAATGCATCCTGGGAGAAGACGGGACTCAACAAAGAACACATGAGCCGGAAAACAAGTAAGTGTTTGTTTATTTGGCATTTTTGCTCCTTATTTGGGATGTTTGAGCTGCAGCAAGAAAATGTTTTGTTACTTCATGACACAGATTTGTAGCTGTAAATACATTTCCGGAGGTTTGTTTGCTGTATGTTGCATCACTGCTACAGTGTGGCTGCAGTATGTCATTATAGCAGAGAAATCTATTGCTGAGAAGGGCAGAGAAAACAGGCAATCCAGACTCATCAGTGCAACCTGACACAGTGAAATGCTCCCTGAAACATCTGTTTCCATGCCATAAAAATACAGTCTGCCGAAGCAGCAATGGAAATGCAATCATGCATCACTGCTAAAGGCTGTCTTAATATACAACACAGCCGCTGACTATGACTAACTTGTGGGAAAAGCTGTTTGGAAACTTTTTTTAGGCTCTTCTTTTTTTACTTTCACAGCTGTCAACTCCCAAGGAAGTACAAAAAAGAGTCCACACATCATAATAACACCAAAACCTGTTGTTAAACTGTAATATGGAAAACACTAAAACAGCGTTGGATGGATAACTATCTCTGGGTGGCGACAAGTTAGTCAGATGCACTATTCAAAGTGAGTGAAAACACATTGTGCATTGTAACAGAAAGGTCATGGCCACCCAATAATTGTACCTGATAAAGATCTACAGCCTCTGTACTTCCAACACCCTTCCCATCACTCATTACTCACTAATTAGTTTCCTCGAATGGAACACAGATCACCAAAAACAACACAAAGGCTCTGACTGGGGTCGACTACTTCTCTACGGAGACCTTTCGTAAAAGTAACAATATGAGCAGCAGAGCTTGGTTTCCACCTCTGTTGCTGGGCTTTTATTTCTCCCATGGGATCCACCAAGAGCTGAGGTCACATTCAGTCTGGTGAGATCCCAGGACCCCTGTTAATCCTTGTCTTTCCATACCGCTTCACACATCACCCACGGGGGCCGGTGCTGTCATCCCGCTCACCCCGCAGCCATCACCCGGAGAAAGATAACATCCGACAGGGTAATCTGACCTTTGATACACAAATGCAGGGTTGGCCCCCAGACTTAAATCCCGCTGCTGAGGGGGAGTTTTCCTGTCTGCTCTCACCCACGCAGGGTTGAGGGGATGGGACGCAGGGCAGAAAGATGAGGCAGAGAAAGGAGGTGGTAGAAAATATGATGTAGAGGTTCTTGCATCAGTGCAGAGGATTGAGTTTATGTCTCCGCTAGAGGACAGGAAATTCCTCTCCTGCCCTTGCAGGTTGGAGCTCAGGGCCCAGAGGGTTCAAAGAGGGCAGACACTTGGTTGGAGAGAGTGCACAATAAACACACATGGCGATATCCCAGCTGACATGCAGGGCAGCAGGGGTCAGGTGCTGGAGCTCTGGAGTCTCAGTGGTCTAATCCATATAAACATAAGCTGGAGTATCTCTGGGTTGCACTTCAAAGGATGTAACAAGGGTCAGACGCTTCCCTGCCATCGCAAGACATTAGACAGAGATAAGCTGCTCAATACTTACCATTGATTGGACACCACTCCAGAACTGTCAAAACAAAGTGTAGTCTCTTCACAGCTGCTGCTGCTGCATCAATACTTTCTCAAGAGCAGCACTGAGCTTTTGTTCTCAGAGGCACGTCTCAGTTTTTATAATTAGTCAAAAGCCTGTGGAAGCAGATTTTTTTTTAAAGTGAAAGAAAGCTGGAGGCTGACTGACAGACAGCACAGCCTCCAGCTACAGACCCCCTCCCTCCCTGTTCGTCTGTGTGCTGGACTGTGCAGGAAAAGAAATCCGATCCTGCGTCTCGCTCCAGAAAGGGGGTGTGAAGCTATCAGACGCAGTTAAATTGAAAACTCTGGTGGAAGTACAACAAAACAGCGGAGCTCTGAGTTTTGACACGAAAAAGGTAAGGCACTAGGCACTAAAGTGGATCCAGAGGGATGAGCAAACTTTCCGAAAACTTGAGAATGTATGTTTTATAGTCTGGAGTTATAGCTGAGAAGCAACTTTCTGCTTTGTTAAGAAATATGACTTAGTTAGTGGCACTGTGTTGTTTTTGTAACAGAAGACACCGGCTACTGTCCATAAACGTCATGTTAGTTTTTCCCCATAACTGAAAAAGTTGTGAGGAAAGTCCTTTGAGCTTTTAGTACAAGCAGTTCATCATGTGATCTATGATTTGTAATCTGCACTGTAACTTTACATTGATGTCAGATTTCCAGTTGTTGGTTGATGATTAACATGTTTGTGTAATACAACATTTAATAATTTATTGTTTTCTATGAATTACTAGCAAATTAACTGAAAACTTAAAGATTTCATGATAATGACTGAAAAAGAAATCTAATCAAAATTCCACATTCAATGCAAAGTATCACTTATATTTCGGTCTCTGATGGGATTTGCACCTGCATGTTACTTGATAACCAATCTGGCTCCAGCTCAAGTTGGATGTTTATGATGAGGACATTTCATTTCAAGCTCCGCTGCTCTAGTATATTCAGGTAGCATGAATTATTAACAGTAAAAAGCTAATAAAAGTCTTCATTGGGACCTGTGGTGGTGTTCACACCCATATTGACAACATTGATAAAAAGCTCTGACTGTGCAGTAAGTACCTGTGTGATAGGTTGGTTCATTTCTCTGCTGTAGTCTATAAAAGAAGGTGATTTATGCTCATGCCAATAGTGGTGCTTGTTTAAAGGGCTGTGGGATAATGCTTTTATCCTTGTTATACTGCCACAAATATGTAATGTGGTTCATATATCTCCGTTAGGTGTCAGGTTGAATGATTTGACATGTTGATAAAATTTCTTTGCAGATAAAATCAATGTCATCAACAAAGAATGTAATATTATACGTAATTATACTGCACTTTTTATAATAAATAATTGGCTCCAAAGTGCATGGGCTTATATATATATATATATAAACAATAAGATAGAAATGAGATATATCAGGCTCTTGAACTTTAGCTGGGTTTATGTAAAAGGAACTCAAGGGTACCTCACAAAGAGTTAATTCAATTACTGTGAAGGCAGACTTAAAGTCTGTAAAATCAATGACAGATGCATATTATTCCTTACTAGGGGAATGATCACGTTAGGTTTATACTCTGTGCCAGGAAAAACTGCATGCACTATCAGCTCTATAGGACAGCTTTACAAGTGATTGATTTACACATAATTATAGTGATTGGCACATGATTACATCAAATAATGTAGCTGTCTGGATCCATCACCTTATGAAATGAATATAGAGTCATGGCTATGCCAGCTGTCTGAGAAAAATCCTACAGGGACATTAACTATCTTCCATCAGTCAGAGTAGCTAGAATTAGATGAATAATCTACCAGATGTGTCACCATAACGACTTATTTTCCTCGAAAATGTCCATCAAAGACTCTCTGACTGCAGGATTTTAGTTTAAAAAAAAGCAAAGAGGCTGCTTTGATTTTCCTCTCGTGAACTTTGAAGTATGATGTAGTCGCTATATTTAAGATGGGAACACTTGATTGTATAGTATGTTTATAGACAGCAGTGAAAAAATGTCATTTTTGGAAGCTGTAGATTGTAAAAATGGTCTATTAAGGGTTTGAGCTGCAGTATTGCACAAATTAACTACAGAGAGAAACCAAAGGCATGCTGGAAGCGCAGGCAGGGAGTTTTCTCAGCGGTGGAGGAATGCTCAGGGAGGGACTACTGCAGATGGCAGAGGAAATAGCTCCGTTGCCTGGAAGGGAGCTCTTAAGCTCAGAAAACAAACTATCAGTTTTACCATAGACATGTTTCATCTCATAATTTCAAAGTAATCAGCAAACCTGCAGAATCAGTGTAACACAATGACTGACAGGGATTTCTTTCGGCTCTGTAGCAGACATTGACCCAGATTTTTTTATTAACTTTACACAACAAGCTGGGCCTCTTTATTAACATGTTTATTTCAAATGTTTCTCCGCCTACGTCTGTTAGCTCATTGTCTAACTCTTTGGTCTGCTGAGTCAAATGTCCACAAAGCCTTATTTTTCTCGCTAGATTGGTTGGAATAAGAAGTACTGCGAAGAACAATCAAAACCATATGGTGCACAAACAATTATGTGGCTTTTAAAGAGAATATTCATTCCCAGACTTGTTAAAAATTTGTCCTTACTGGTTCTCCCTATTTGTACATAAAAGCGGTTTGGTAAGCTTTAATTTGATGTTGAGGGAGTTGCCTTTGCAAAGAAGCACGTTGTGAAGTCTACCAAAGTTTGAGCCCCTTTCATCATTTATCAGACATCTCAGTGAGATGAAAAGACAAACTTCCTTGTTGCTCTCATTGAACTGTCTGTCCCCTGTCTCCCTGTCTGTTTCAATTCAGATCTGACCAGGAGTGCCAGTTTATCAGAGAAGGAGCTAAAGGAGGCTCGCGTCAGGAGTCAGATCATCGCCGCTCAGCTCACCATCCCTTCCAACTCCAGCTCCAGGGGAGTGCAGCTCTTCAACCGTCGCAAGCAGAGAGTCAATGCCTTCACGCTCCAAAGCTGTGGAGACGGGTCAGAGGAAGACAAAGCTGAGGATGTAAAAACCAACGCCTCATCCAACAAACTAACATGGGCAGAGAAGAGTAGTGAGGAAAAGGATAGAGAACTGAACTTTAAGAATAGTGCTACCAAGCCACTCTTCTCAAGGGTACATTCAGTAGACGATATCATGGATGAACCAGGTAGAGATTTTCACAAAGAGGAGGACATGGAGGGCAATGTTATCCAGGAGAGACATTTCCTCCCTGTCAAGGAAGAGCAGGAGGAAGAGGAAGAGATAAGAGATGAAATCCACGAAGAGCTAGCGGACAATGTCAAGCATGAGATTCCCCCAGGAGGTAATCACACTGATCCAGTGGTGATGGGACATGCTGAAGGGGAGGCAGAGATAAATGGAAGCCACACAGGGCCAGTTCCTGCTGCAAAGCTTCTTAATGGCTGTCACAGTACCTCTGGACCTGAGAGAGCATCTTTATCCACATCCAAGCAGTCGGCCGCCATCATCAACAGAACTGCCAGGCCCTTTTTCTCACCGCCGACAGTGCAATCTCCAGAGGCAGGCAGTCCTGTCATGGGCATCCCTTCTCCTCCTTCATACTCCACTCCTCCTCTCCCTGCTTTCACTGTTCCCCAACCTGCCGTGGCCTCACCTCCACCTCCCCCTCCATCATATCCTACACCTCCTCTACCAGCATTCACAAACCAACCCCCTCAGACCTACTACTCCAGTCCACCTCCGATGTCTCCTGTTATGTCCCCTTCCTCTCCTCCACCATCCCATCTCCCTAGTTCTCAGTACCCACCTATGCCCCATTATGGCCCTCCCACAGCCCCAAAGCCCTCCACCTTTGTTCCTCGCCCTGATGGCGAAAGGAAAGTGGTATCACCAGTCAAAACAGGGATACTGGAGGAGACCGCTGCCAAGAGGGCAAATAAGAAGTCAATGTTCACATTCAAAGAGAAGCAAATCGTGGCTCCAAACCCTGAGCTGCTCTCTCTGGTGCAGGGGGCAGATGAAAGGAAGAAACATGGACTCAGGTCTGTGCCTGAGCCACAATCCGAGGAAGAGTTACTGGCTCTGGGTGCAGAGGCCTCCAACTTCCTTGCCAAGGAAGAGGTGAAGACAGAAGGAGCAAGAGCTCCAGAATGGTCGTCTTGTCTGAAGAGCTCGAGGACCCGACCGAGGGCAGAGCACCGGCCAGAGCAGACCCTTACCAATGTGTCAGGAAAAGGGGCTGAGCTGTTTGCCAAGCGCCAGTCAAGGATGGAAAAATATGTTGTTGAGAAGCAGAATCCGGGACAGATTAGGTCTCCTTCTCCCACAATGTCTCTGCCGCCATCCTGGGTTTATCCATCAAACATGCCTGGTAGAGTCAAGGCCATTGCTAAAAACTCTGACATTAGTGCTCAGCTTTCACAGAATCTAAAGGCCCAACAGGCTGTCAAGCAAAAACTGAGACAAAGAGCTGCAGCACCAGAGCCAGTTCCAGAGCCGCCTCCTTTAGAGAACGGATGCTCCAAGATTGAGATGGACCTGTCAAGGCACCGCCCATACCAGCTTAACTCTTCCCTCTTCATCCTTAACCCAATCAAGGACCCCATTAGTACACTTCCCAGAGGAGCACCACAGGCCAAGAACCTAATGGCCCCCCAAACTTTCTCCAGACAGACTTCCTTACCTACCAGCCCCCTTTCTCGCTTTCAGTGCATGTCTCCTCAGCTGCCTCTCAGCCCCACAGGAGGACCAGAGTATCCATCAAGTCCAGCCCCTGGGCATCCAAGGATCAGTTCTCCCATGTCTGCCTTTTCTCCAGAGCGAGTGTCCTCTCCTCGGTCAGGAGTACAAGCACCAAGGCCCACTTTTTCTGCCAAGAAGGCAGGGATTTCCCCACAGGTGTGGAGACCCTCTCTGTACCATTTTTAGAAAGCTTGTTTACATCAGAGGGATTTTGTAGAGATGAAACACATGATAAAACTGAAACTGATTTTAATTGGGCTAAAAGTTACAATTTTCTGCACTTTTTGTTTAACCTGAGCCTTCTTTTTCTTATTTTCTTGTGCCTCTTTGTCTCTTGCATTGTAGATATGTAAAAGAGCAAAATCTTGAATCTTGTAATCTCTGATTTAAGTGGAGGATACATTATCTAGTAGTTTCAGCTAGGGCCAGACCTTGTCTGCATCTTGTAAGATTTTCTAAGGGAATGTATTTTACTGTTCAGAGAATATACAACGATCTATTTTCCCAGTAATTCAGTAATCATCCATAGAAAATAAAAAAATGGTGTCTTGGTGTAATCAAAATCAGATGCCATTCCCAAAGTCGCTAAGCACATCAGCACTCAAAAACTTCCATTTTCAGTACATTTTAAAATATGATGAGAAACAACCTCACACTTTTTCCACTGGGCACCAGGGTGATGCTGCTTCACAAAGCACTTTAACAGATGGTCTAGCATCTGCTTTATGATCTACGATTTGCAATTTAATGCTGCTCACTGACGGGAAAGTTGCAGCAAGAGAGCTCCTTTTATGTCTTTATGTCTTCAGGGTAATTTACTCTGCTTTGCAGCATGTTCTACCTAAATATACGGTGTGTGCTTGGATTCTTTGGTCTCAAATCTGCTGGTTGCATTCAAATTTGTATAATGGACCTACATATACATCGTTTTCCTGCTTGTCAATCCCTGTTGTTTCACACTGCAGGGTTTGTATCTGTTTCTTTTCATAAACCTTGACTCTCTGCTCTTTTCTGCTGTTATCCTGTCTGTTTTTGTGTTATGACTGAATCTTTCCTTCCCTGATTAAAGCTTTATGCTAACACTCTGCAGTGACCTTTTTCTCCTTTTTCTTATTTTCTGACTCCACTGGCCTCTTTTAGCCATTAATTTCACTCTTAAGTGTTTGCTTTTTCATTTCCTGCCTTTCGTACAATCACTGTGAACACTTAAACATGCTAATAAATGATATGCCCCCGTTAAGTACACAGATAATTTGCAACAGGAGGCAGATCTATTTTGGAACACAGTATGTGACATTTCAAGTTCTGAAATAATTACTTATTAACCTTTCCATTACAAGATATTTCACACTTACATAAGAATTTTAGTTATGTGTGTTCATGTTATGACCTGAACTTTGGTCCTGTTGATCTTGAGGGGCTCAGACATTGAGACACATGTTATTGCCCTTGATGAGGGCCTTGTTTCTTCAAAAGCCCTGAACTTTTGAAATATGACCACTAGCATTCATCTTAAGACTATACAAGTTCCTACGAGTTCAGTTTACAACACTGCAGACTGTTCTCATATTATTATCCCAAGCAGAGATAGTTAGTTCTTAATTAATATAGGCATAAGATGGATTGCAGCCCTCACTTCAGTCAAGTAATTTCATATCCTTGCAAAGGTTAACCACCTCAGAAGGGCCACATGACAGTAACCTGAGAGAGACACTAAAGACTGGGCCTATGTGTCCTGGTAGCCATGCTTACTAAAGGAACACACATAGGAGGAGGGAACACACAGAGATGACCTGAATGCTACTGGGGCTACACTATTTTATTAAAACAGATTTACTCATTATAAATGTAAATTGTTCCTATGGAATTGCTTGGCGAAGTTTCACAACAACATGATGTTAGCTTACAAACAAAACATCCTGTCATGGCCAAATTAAAACCTTTACGTTAGGATTTATTTATTCTAAAATGGTATAGGAAGTATATAAATGTATATGTTGTATCTTTGCATTTATATGTTTCCAAGACTTTAAAAGCACTATTTTTCATGGTCCAACAGACACCAAAGGAGGCCTCCCCTGCTGAAATTCCCAGTGAGACACCAACACCAATCAGCACTCCCAGCCTTGCCAGACGTTTCAGCAGCCCAGCAGGCCCCTCCACTGGAACCTGGACATCCAGCCTCCAAACCAGCCACCCCTCCACCACCATCTCTAGCTCCATCCGATCAGTCACTTCTCCTGTATCCTCTCCCAGTAGTACCAGATGCCAGTCCCCTATGGCCGGTCAAAATATTCAGTTTTCCACTGTTCCCTCCACTTCCATATCCAGACTCTCCCAAACAGCTACAGCCACCTCTCCCTGCTCTCCTCAATGGGGTTCAAGAAGTCAGTCCCCAATGGTCGGCCAGTCCTCCACTTCTGCTTTCAGACCTTCCCAAACTTCTAAAACTTCCTCTCCCCTCTCTCCTCCTTGGGGTGTAAGAAATCAGTCCCCAATGGTGACCCAGAATAACAAGTCCTCCACTGCTGCCTCCTTTTCTATATCCATACCCTCCCAAACATCTACAGCCCCATCCCCATGCTCTCCTCCTTGGGGATCAAGATGCCAGTCCCCAGTGGTGAGCCACAAAACCCAGCCTTCTACCCTTTCTTCCATTACTACATCCCCACCATTACAATCTTCTACAGCTACTTCTCCTCCTTGGGGATCAAGATGTCAATCACCATTGGTAAGCCAGAATACCCAGTCCTCCAGTGCCTTTATTTCCACATCCAGGCCCTCCCAAACATCTACAGTCACATCTCCTGTCTCTCCTCCATGGGGCTCACGTTCCCAGTCTCCTGCACCTTTTCAAACCAGTTTGTCCTTCCCTGCAACCAAACCTCTGTATACATCCTCTGCCAACTCTCCTGTTCCCCAACCCAAAGACAATCGCTGCATGTCCCCCTCTGTTAATAATCTAGACTCTAAAGCCAACCATCGCCTCCTGGCCAAGAACATCATCAATGCAGCCAAACGTAAAAACAGCCCTTCCCCTGGTGCACTGAGCGGTCACAGCCTCCCCATCTCCCCTCTGGGAAATTCCCACCATGGCTACGACTGTCACAAACCACCCATTAGCCCCTTCCAGTCACGGGCACTGGGCTCCCAGTCCCCGACTTTCACCAGCCCTCCTCCCACTCCAACTCAAAGAATCTGCTCACCTGTGAGGCTCTACAACACTCGCTCTCTAACCGACTCTGATGCCTCCGTGGAGTCTGAAGATTCGGGCCTTCGGTCACCCGGCCTGCACTCCTATAACACTTGCCCCCGTGGATGGGGAGGTAGCCTGAGGGTGAAGAGAAGCACCGTCTCAACTGACCTGTGAGGGCGTCACTGGATGTTAATTAAAGCATTCATTCAGTTTCATAGACTTTTGTGGCATTGGATCGCTCAGTAAAAGACTTTCTGATGACTTTTCATCAGGCTAATATTACACAAGTTACCTTTCTGTGCCTTTGATTGCTGATTCTAGACAACAGTAAATATTGTATCGAGGTAGTTTTAGTATTTTATATAACTCGCATTCATAGTAAGGACTGACAAGAACAAGCTTTTACAAACTGCATTTTGCTGGCTTGTACGCTTCTTACATACCAAAAAGTGCAAAGACTCGAAATAACCAAAGATATTTGAATTCACTTTAAATAAATATTATACTTTTTACACGTTCTTCACCACAAACATACCATCACAATCACTATTACAGTTAAATATTGTTCATTGAAGTATCAGTTTTGAACGCTGTTAATGAATTATTATATTTGCTGGTCAGATGCAGGTCAAAATGGTAAGAGAAAAACATTTTAAGGCATACAAGGGACACATGGAATATGTAAATATATAGCTCAATGGACTGTACAGTGCTTTGGCTGAGGCATTCTTATTGTATTGTGTTAGTAAATGACCAAATTCAACTATACAGTGAATTCAGTACTGGGTAAAAAGATTTTCCATAATTTTTTAATCACAAAAACACAGAGGTAGGTAGGACACATATTCACATTATCATGAAAGGTGAAAGTATTCGCCACAGTTTAACCAATGTAGACTAAATCATATGTATAATTATCTCAGTGCAATAATCAGTTTACCGCAGTGTACATATGTTGCTCAAAGTACTGGATTTGCTTAAATGAATGTAAGCTTTAGAGACAGACTGACAAAGAATGACAGAAAAAAGGGAGTGTTTAAAAGGAAGAGTTATGTGAAGGTGAAATAGGGCATTGACATACACATTCAATCAAACACTGTTTCCATGTTTCAGGAGAAAGATGTCAAAGTTGTTGTTGTGCATTTGTGGACCCCAAATAGTCTTTTTCAAATATCTTTCAGGAGGAACTGATTCAAATGTATTGTACAAAGGGTCTGTGTGAATGAGGTTGTTTGTCACACAAGCAAAGAAGGTGCAAGATGTTGTGAAAAAAAAGGTTAGAAGAATGTTGCATGTTGTAAAGTGTCTGTGAGGAGAAGATCGGTGAAGTGATATGTATTTCAAATACATATAAAACTCTAATGTACATTCTCTTTAACTTCTAAAGTTTCTTTTTATACTTGATTTGCACTTCTGCTCATTCCATTTCAATGGCTAAAATGGCATTGTTTAAAACTTGATTTGCTCAAACAGGTGTCATAATCCATTTAACCTGCAAATAAATGACCTACTGTAAAAAAATAAATAAAAATACACCAGCCCCGTGTAATGCAACATGTTGATATGATGATGGCAATTAGCTGCAAACATTACTGCTGCCAGAACTAGTTCTCTGTTTCAAGTCAAGCATGGAACCATTTAACACCATTCCCACCTTAGCCCAGTTCTGTTCCAGCACAACAGATCATCCCTTCACTCCCCGACTCTCCGGCCAAAAGCATCAGCACATTTCTAAATATTTACTCTGTGCGTCTTTTGAGTGACAGGGACTCCTGCTACATGGTGACCTGGTTCCTTCAGCAGGATTGAGAATATCGCTGTCATGATTTGGTTTCACCTTTGGACAGACTCGTCAAACAGAGAAAAGAACCATTACATTTTTGAGTTTGCAAGCAGGTGTTTGTGGTTCTGTGACTGCATGCCTGCCCTTGTATTAATACAACTCATGTTGCATTTCGTAACTGTATTATTTCTGAATGAATCAATGCAAAATAAAACATGACACACCAAATTAAATACTTTTTGTGTGCCTCTCATTTTATTATCTTCCTTCATTGCATCCTGCACTCAAGACAGTGATATAACTAAAAACAGTGGAAGCTGGAGTAGCTGCAATTTCCCATTTTTATATATACATCTAAACAAAATGTGAAGTGGGTCATGGGATGCACAATAATTTACAAGAAGTTAATATTTAAACAGTTAAATTAGTGCTTATATTATTTATTGAATTTGCCCTCAGTGTGAACCTGGAGCATTAATGTAAATAACATATGCAGGGCTGCAGTAATCCTGTACAGTGCAACCTAAACACGGACTCATATTTCATCTGGCCCCTTAAAGAACATTAACTGCCCCTCTATTAAAATTGTATGAAGATGTAGTTAGTGTATTCTGGTGCAGTTTAATAGCTGTAATGAGTTTCTGTTTTAAGACATATTAAGAAACCTCTAATACAAAGTAATAAATCAAAACCAATTAGCTTCAATATATAATTCACATGTACTTGTATGCCACTTACTGATGCATTTGCTCGTAATTTGTTTATTGCCTGCAGCAGTGACATATGTAGCAACAACCGCCACATTTGCTAGCTTATTCCTTTAGTTTTACAGTCCTATGTTGTGTTCACTGCCAGTGCAACATATTACATATTTGCGGTGCGAGTTTAGGGGACTGGCATGTCCCAAACAGCAGCACCCGGGGGGGAGAAAAGGAAACTAAAGTCATATTTATCACAGGTTCATAGACTGCCATCTGTAGGACTCCAGACAGAAGTTCAAATAAAGCAGCTCTGTTTGAATAACGTCAACAACCATCTACTCCTCAGCATAGTTCAAAGAATTTCATATATTCTTTAGTAGG
>OMNN01028323.1:12415-23905 GCA_900302755.1 Chromis chromis | reverse complement strand
GTAATTTGTGTTGGTAAGTGAGAGACATTACAATCGCGCGTCTCCATCATCAAACCATAAACAAGGAAGTGAATTCGGTGACGTACGTGCATTACTTTTGCGCTGGGGACTGCTATGATCGGTGGAACTCACCGGAGGCTGGGCAGAATTCGCGGAAAAGTCGCATGTCGCGCTGAATTTGCGCTGATTGGTTGAATTTGCATTAATTGTTGCGATCGCAACATCGCGAATTCCTGGAGGGACTGATTGATGTGCTTATTGTTATGTTTACTGTCCTGCTGGTAACTTTACTACTTCATGTATTTGATACTGATGGTGGACGTCCTGTGATGCTGGCGTTCTTATAAAAAGCAGTTTGATTTGGCAGAATGACCAAAACAACGAGAAGAGAAACGCTGAGAAGCGCTGGTCCGTGCTGCACTCCCAAGCAGAGCGGAGATTAAGTATCCAGCGTAAAGCGAACAAACCAGCAGCGATATGAAACTGAAAGCGCCGTAATGGTCTGACTGGTCACTCTGCTGACAGACGGTTGGACAGACCCAAGTCATCACTGGTGCATTTTACCTGTGGCAGGTATCGCAGTGTTGTGATGACTTTAATCTCAGACATTATTGCGTTACAGCGCTGGGTGGGACAGTCAGCTCCCCCCCGATGAGGTCCACCACAAACATTATCTCGATCACGATCGAGCCGGTAGCGTGTTATTAAATCGCTGTCGTTTAATGTATGGAGAATAACGCTGCTTCCTCTCGTCTCTCTGTCATCTTGTCTGCTTAAGTCACTCATAGGCTCCTTAAAAGTCCTCCTCACCACTCCTAACATTTTTCCACCTTAGGAGCTCTTTTAAGGCCTAAGACGCTTTGTGAATAGCTTTTATCTTACCAAGGGAAAATTCTAAGAAAAATCTTAAAATTGGCGGAAGTGACGTCACTAAGAGCTACTTTTAGCCTTAGGATTCTTTGTGAATACGGGCCCTGGAAATTAGTACAGCATGTTTGACCAACAAGACACCGTCACAAACCTTCTTTGTCATCTCCAGCACGGGTTCTGACCGATTCAAACTTCCCTGTATCATACTGCTGTTTGTAGGTTTCTTTAACAGGTTTTTAGTTGCATACATTTTCTGTAGTCTCTTTATTTTCTGCTTTATTCAGACGCCTCATTCCTATCCCGTATGGAGTCAGCAACTTAATGAGCACTCACCTCATTGTGCACTTGGAAATTTAAAGAGTGCCCTGAGAAATATCCCAGATTTATATAAAATACGTATTTTGCCTTAAAATATCTGCCTCAGATAGGTTTTTCAAGTTTTACCATCTTCTGGCAGATGTAATAAGTTGTCAAACAGTGGTGTAACATAATTATACTCTAATCAAGTGGCCCTTTTGTGCCTCCACTGGCTCATTGTCACAGCTTTCTACCACACCAATGTGAAAATACTTACACCTTTGTCTCTTCTGCAGTGGCATGTTAAAATGCCAGCAGGGGAACTTCTAATTATTGACCACATGATCATATAATTTTACCAATTGTAGTGTATAAAACACCTTGAAACTGAAGTGTACTGATGCCAGTCTTAAAACACAGATTTAGACTTCTGGAGTTTCATAAGTAACTAGAAAAGCAGTCGGAGAGCGCAGACTTCCGCCAAGCAGGTGTTACCTTCTCAGCTCCGTGCCGTATATTGCAGTAAACGACACTACTGTGTTAGCTTGTTTTGTGCTGGTAACAAGCCGTCTGGGCCGCTATCTAAACAGGCAGCATGGGAGGCAGTAAACCTTGCAAACTGGATCCGTTTATTTGTCACAGACATGGTGAAAGAGTCCAGCACAAGTGCGGGCGGGACATACACACAATGCACTTCTCTTCATGTACTACTACTACTACATTACCCATAAGCTACTGTGCTTAAAGGAGCAGGCTCAGGCACAGCTCACATCCACCCATATTGTGATTTCCACAAGTGGCCACAAGTAATCATCTGTTCCTCGTCCCATTATCGACATTTCCTGAAAAATGCATCAAAATCTGTTCATAACTTTTCAAGTTATCTTGCTAACAGACAAATGGACAAACAGACAGACAAATACCGGCAAAAACACAACCTCCACCGCTTCGCTTGGCGGAGGTTATAAATCAAATGAACCAATTCTGTCAACTTGCAGAATGGAACTTTTTAAAATGTCAGCGACTTTGTTTTGCATCGGTTCTTGAATCTCTTTAGAACGTAGCATCATGCGCTGCTTTTTGAGACCCTTTAGCTACTTCACAATACCAGACAGGTCCTATTTAGTGATGTTTAGATTCAACAAGCCTGGCAGTAATCATATGTGGGTGTGGCTGGTGAAACTGAACTCAATTGCCAAATGAATTTGGTTATTTGGTGGATTGGTAGCTAAGGGGGCAATTACTTGACATAGGTCAAGATGGGCTGGACAGCATTATTCCTTCAAAAAATAAAATCATCTAAAAACTGCATTTTTCTTAGTCTTACATTCAAATTAGTTTGATGATCTGAAACATTTAAGTGTGACAAATATGCAAAAATAGAAGATTTCTGTACTTTTGCACTGCACTGTATAAAAAAAGTTTGTTTTCTGGGGTTAATTCAACAACCAGAGAGGCACTTAAAGTTTGCAGAATGACATGTCCATGAAGATTCTCACTCATCTACGTCATCCAAGTGATAAAATACAGCACAATGCGTTGCTGTCAGCTGGTTTTCAAGACCGTGGCTAACCAAAGACAAACGTATTTTTTTCCTGCAGGTGTGCATCTTAATTTTCTTGTCCAACTTGCTGAACTGGAATGTCGTCAACTCTGGTGTGCCATTACTCCCAGCTCTGACTTTCATGTCAAAGGTAAATGTAACGCAGCAGGACACAGTCTGTACGTCCTCCCAAGGAAATTTAGAGCATCAAACACTTAATTTCGTGCTTTCGGGATTTGTTTTCATGCACCAGTTAATGGTGGAAATGTCTCATGTAAAAGTAAACACTTGAGTAAATGTTATATGAGTTCTTCAAAATAAAAGTCCCTTGCTCCTTTCTTGTTTTTATTAGAGGGGATAAATGCACATGCACTCCTTTAAAGATTTGAATAACAGATACTTGAGGCTTGATTCAGATCTAATCTGATTTCAGAATCTGATTTCTGATCTTTTTTCCTGATCTATAAGTTTAAATCTGATCAGATAACTTCTGATAATCACTGCTCCTTATGACAGTCTGATCATCTCTACTATTAGTGGCAAAAAATATTGTACGAATGACAGAATTGGATTTGGATCGATAAAAACCTGACATTTAGATATCAAGGGTCCAAGTTGGTGACTTAATTATATTGAAAAATTTCTTTTTCAGGAATAAATCATGCTACACACTTCCTTGTAAAAATGCTTACACAGGCAAGTTTGCTATCTGTGTTGGATTTTAGTGACAGTTTTTTTTTTTATATTGGTGGTGACTCAAGCCTTTGGACACTGGTTATCATTGTGCATTAAGATATATTACTGGTGATAGTTATTATACTCATCACTGTGAGCTGTATACTAAGATTGGGCAGCCCTTCCTCTGTGCAAAGTGTGACAGACACTGAGCACTTGACATACACACAGGTACCCGGAATAGAATAACATGCAGAACAATACAAAGCATTTTTACCCTTAGGGGCATTTCAGGTTTTTAACTTCATCTTAGTTCAAGCTGATCTTGTTTTACTTGATTCACTGGTTGTTTTAATATTGTATTGTTGCTGTTATTCACGTTTCTTATTTGTGTGGCTTCTTTTTAACTTTTTTTACTTTTACTAGCTGCACTGTAAACGAGACTTCCTTAACTCAGTGTAGGCAAAGTTTCAATAAAGGTTGAATAAATGGATGAAAATGAATGCAATAGGAGGGGAGAACTTCCAAGGGGAGGCGAATACTTTTATAGGCACTGTATAATGCTCCATTACTTTGAGTTGTATGCTGAGGGTGGTTACTGTCTTATTAATGGGGGCCCTTAACATACAAGGTCAAATGGCTGGATTACACTGCAGGGGCTGACTGTTTTTACTCACTGTGCATCTGCAAAGTGGAATAAGCTGCAAAAATCCTTTGGGCAATTCAGGTTTATAATTTCATCTGATTCTACCTTGTTTATCTTGTTTTAGTTTATTCATTTGTTTTTTAAATCTTAAATTCTCCATTTAATTTGCATTTTAATATTTTTATTTTTGCTGTTATCTAAGTTTCTTTATATCTGCGTGTCTACATCCTAGATTTTCTTACTCAGCTACATTGCAAATGAAGCCTCCACACCTTCAGTTTAAATAAAAGTTGAATGAATGGATGACAATGAACTGCTCCTTTAAGCCTGGAAGGACACTGTCCCTTTAAGACGTCAACCCGGAAGTGAGACACGTTCAGTCAACATGAATCTGAGGTGAACTTCAGTCATCTAAAAACAGTTTCTCCTCCTTCACTGGAATGTTTACAGCTTTTAGACTTTAGATCAGGCGTGCATAATTATGCGCAGTGCTGCTTTAAAAACGTCCGGTCTGCGCATGTGTGAGAGGACGCGGCAATAAAAGTGAATCAAACTGACAGGCTGAAGCTCAGAGACATGACAGAGAGTAGAGCTGCTGTCTGAACACACACAGGAGAAAAGAGACCGAACTTTACTGCAAAACATGTCGAAACCAAAGACTGGAGCTGGACGCTTCATCAGCGGGGTGGTGGAAGGTGAGCAGACCTGGTCCAAACACAGCACAAGTTAAAGTTCCACCTGCTGGGATTTAAATGCATCCAGGGTATCTGTCATGTGTGGATCATGTCTGGTAAAAAAAAAAAAAAAAAAAAAGAAGATATAATTTGGAGTTTAACTCGACCTTTGCTTGATGCAGGTTTTTATGGGCGACCATGGACTATGGAGCAAAGAACAGAGCTGTTTAAAAGGTAGGAAACCTCCAACAGGGAGGAAGTGAAGGAGCTTAACTGAAATGCACTGCAAAAACAGATATGTTCCTGATTGGTTTAGCAGTGTTTCTACTTTAATGTGGCTCCAGGATACAAACAATAACAATATTATGCAAACATGAATTTATTTCTTCTATTTATTGTTTGAATGATTTCAAATTGTGAGATTCTAATTGCTGTTCCAGTTATTCAAGTTGAGAAATTCTAATTCAATTTAGGAGACTCAAATTATAGTTTTTATTATAATTCTTCAAGCTGAGCCAAGCAAATAGAAATTATTCAAATTCAGTTTGCAGTGCCACTAATTTCTGCTAAGTCCTAGACAGTACATGCTAAGTTTAATTTCCATGTTTCGAAGCCTGATACTGATTAAGAGTGGTCAAGGAGATGGGTATTCAGATACTGATATCGTGTCAATGAAAGTTTTAGGGGGGAAAAAGATCATTTCAAGAAAATTATTTGTTCTTTTCTATAGGAAAATATTTGCAGCAATATGATGTATACTTCAGTCAGCTCTAAGGATCAATGAGTTTTTTCAAGTCCGATACCTATCATTAGTAATCAAGAGGACTGGTAACCAACATTTGGAACTGATATTCATTTATTGCAGAAATGCAAATCTTGGAGACAAAATGTACAGTTATACAAACTCCAACACAAAACTTTGCTGAAAGGCCTTTGTTTATTTATGTTTTGCACGTATTTAATTTATAGGAAACTTTTTAGCATTTATCCCTCAGTGTTGATTGGCTGTTACTTGTGACGTTTAACCAATCAGGCATTCACATTGCTCCAGACTTCAGACTGGTGGCTACAGATAAAGAAAGGCAGCTGATACATTTTTAAATTACATATTTTTACTGGAAGATAAAGATAATTGGAAAAATGCTGAATATCAGATCCGGTAATCGGTCAACCCCTATGCTCAGTGATCTGCTGAACTCAGTATCATGAACATCTGACATTTTGTTTGGTGCATCTGTTTGTTTCTGGTGTCGACCTTCACAGGGAGCAGAAGTGGGGTTTGAACACGTACCTGTATGCCCCCAAAGACGACTACAAACACCGGATGTACTGGAGAGACCTGTACTCTGCTGAGGAGGCAGGTGAGAGTCACATAATCACAAATCTGTTGTGTTTCTTGGAACAGTCTAATGTCTTTGATGGCTGCCTTCCTAGATATGAATATTTTCACCTTATTTTTAAGGGTCTGAATGAAATGTAATCTGTGCTCACCTGCATGTATGAGTGAAAGGCTGAGCTAAGATAAAAGTTTATTAATCCCAAAGGAAGTTCTTTTGCCAGATAATGCTCAGAAAACAAAAACAAAATTAGCAATAAGATATAAGTATGATACATAACTGAAAATATAAATAAGACAGCTAAAATAAGACAAGAATAGAAAAAGTAATCGTTAAAACTGCCTTTGATTCTGAGGTAACAAAGTAATATCACATATGTTAATGAGATATTGCAAAGGACATTCAAGTATATTGCACCTGAAAAATAAAATATTGCATCCGATACTGAAACTGAAATTGCACAAACTATTGAAAACAGTAACAATGCAAATGACATTGACTACAAATCATATACTCCTGCAGATTGTCAACCCTACACTCATTCAATAGCTTTAGGGCAACGCCTACTGCACCTACAGTATGTAATTGTTCCGTCCTTGGCTCAAAGGGAGCAACATAAAGGAAGAGTTGAAAAAAAGTATGACTTTAATCAAACAAAGAGAACAAAGTTGCACTGGGAGAATGGCTGAGAGCTTTATAAAACCTGCAGATCAGGAGCCACACATCATCAGCTATAAGACTGGTGCGTCATGTCTGTACTCCTGGTTCAGCTGCAGCCCAACAGAGCAGGTCCTACAACTGAACCGCTGTTTAAACTTTGGAGTATATGTTGGTATTCAAACTGAATCAAAAAGCAAAAAAAACGCATATAAAGGGGTAATTTTTAAACTGTGGTTATCAACTTTTCTTGTTTGCTGTCTGAGTCATTATCTCTAGAGATGCTGTTTAATGACTCAGTTGATTGCCTGGATATTATCAATGTTGTTACAGATTGAAGGGCAGAGGTGATGATGATTTGAAGTTTAACCCACTGAAACTATCTTGTCTCTGATGGACTTCGGATCTTCTGGCGTTATTATAGTTCTCATAAATTTTACACAGCATTAAAACTGTGAGAACAAAGCAGCTGATTTTAAATATCCTATTATATCCTGACTGAAACTTTCAACCTGTGCATCATTTACCTCTTCATTAAACAACCCTTCTTCTTTGTCCCTGTCTCTCTCTCTTTTTCCCCCAGAACAACTGATCGCTCTCATATCAGCAGCTAAACAGCACAACGTCGACTTCGTCTATGCCATCTCTCCCGGCCTGGACATTACTTTCTCCAACCCCAAAGAAGTCGCTGCCCTGAAGAGGAAACTGGATCAGGTGGGGCCTTTGTGAGGGTGGAGATCATTTAATCATCGGTTGTATTTATCTTTATGGCTCTCTGAGGGTTTGTTTTGGACACTTAATACCTACAGCAGTAAAATAAAAACATCTGATTCACTGCTAGTAGATCAGCTGATGCTGCTGCAGGTAACAGGTGGAATAACCCCTTAGAGCAGGGGTGGGCACTCCTGGTCCTCGAGGGCCACTATCCTGCATGTTTTAGATGTTTCCCTCTTCCAACACACCTGATTCAAATGATCATCATCAAGCTCTGCAGAAGCCTGATAACGATCCTGATCATTTAAATCAGGTGTGTTGGAAGAGGGAAACATCTAAAACATGCAGCATAGTGGCCCTCGAGGACCAGGAGTGCCCACCCCTGCCTTAGAGGGTTGTCACAGTGAGCCGTTTTTGAAAGAAATGCAATGCTAACATGGATCTCCCCTTGTTGCATTATGTATATTGTAAGATAAACTTTGTCCCTGTTCCTGCTCAGGTGAAGGAGTTCGGCTGCAGCTCCTTCTCTTTGCTCTTCGACGACATCGAGACGGAGATGTGTGCGGCTGATAAGCAGGCATTCAGCTCCTTCGCCCACGCTCAGGTGGCCGTCACTAATGATGTGTACCAGCACCTGGGGGAACCCGAGACCTTCCTGTTCTGTCCCACAGGTCAGACGGGGAGACCGATACCGAACCAAACATGAATAAATATGATCTGAAGTCCAGCTAAGCACAGATGGAGAGTTACTGGCTTCTAAAAACTAGAGAAAGTTCATTTTTCTTCTTTTCTTCTTCATTCAACCCCAGATTACTGCGCTCGCTTCTGTACTCCCACCGTCTCCCAGTCCTCATATCTGAACACTGTGGGAGAGAACCTCCTGCCTGGCATCGACATTCTGTGGACTGGTAAATTCAACCTGTTTCTAAGATCTTGAATTTCCCAAAACAAAATCAGTGTGATCTAATACAGTGTTATGCCTTAGCACCAACAACAGCTGTGTCTGGAAGCATGTTATTGTGTTGTCAATTGATCTATCCCATTCTTGTGATAGAAGGACCTTAAAATTTGGCATAAACATGGATTAACTGGTTAGATTTTGGTTGTCAGATGTCACTGTGAGCTCAAAAAGTAAGTTTTTGGCCACAAGTCAAGAATTTATCTGGTAATTATGTCAAAATTTCACAGTTTGGTTAACTTAAGGGTTAACTACTGTAACATCATAATGTTCTGCAAAAACAATTTTCTGCCCTTTATTTTTTGCCATAATTAAGGAACAGAAGAAAAGATGGTGACAATATTTCACATTTAGTCACATACTGATTTGGTGACACTGATTTTAGGTGCCCGCCTTGAAACTGTCTGTATTGATCTTCTGTGCTGCCGAGTTAAAGATGAATCAGAATCATTATGGGCTTTGCATTCAACGAGATTAGGAAATTGTGTGCGAAACATCCACATTTTAAGAATTTTTAGCTTCTTTGCAGCAGCATCCAACAACATTGTCTACTGATATCAGGATTTGGCTGTTTTTTATTTCTCCAAAACGAATTCACACACTTGAAAGTCTTTGCTTCACAGACATGGATGTAAACTGCAACTTGACTGGTCGGCAGATTCGTACAACTGCAAGGTGTTGATTCTATTTTCCATTTATACCATTTAGGTCCAAAAGTGGTCTCCAACAAAATCTCAGTTGAATCCATAGAGGAGGTGTCTGCAGTCATAAGGAGGCCACCAGTCATCTGGGACAATATTCATGCCAACGATTATGATCCCCAAAGGCTTTTACTTGGACCCTACAAGGTAAATGTTTATTGCGTTGGAACAGTGTTAGATTGTTTCCAGTCTGACCTCTGGGACGTGTCTCCTGAAATAAAAAATGATTTATTTTCCGAACAGGATCGACCCACTGAGCTGATTCCCAAACTGAGAGGAGTTCTCACAAATCCCAATTGTGAGTTTTACCCAAACTTTGTGGCCATTCACACTTTGGCAACGTGGTGTAAAGCCCCTGCTGATGGAGGACCAAGGGATGTGGAGATGGGTGAGTGACCAGTTTTTAATCGAGGAATAACTGAGCAAGTGATATAATTGCCATTGCAGCTTTTATGGAAAACTGAGCAGGGTCCCCAGTCAGACATGAAGCTGTCATGTTCAGTTGCCATCAGATTAACAGAAAGGAGAGTAGTGGATGATGGAAAAACATTTCAGGGTTTGACAGACAGATTGATGATTCCACTCACTGACCGATCATTTAAAACATCTTACGTGTTACTTTCAGAGGTGTCGGCTTCAGCAAGCACAACATGACAGATAATCAATGAAATGCAGGCTGACTTGTGCTGCCTTTTTTCTTGGGAGACGTTGGGATTTCATTCTGTGGGTTTACTTCTAAATACAGGATTTTAGTAAGATGCCCATAAACCAGCCTGAACAGTCTCACTGTGTCTGACCTCCAACACCAGGTGATGAGGAGCAGGACCCTTGTTATAGCCCCCAGAAAGCCCTGATGCTGGCCCTCACTGACTGGCTGCAGGAGTTCATGAGCACAGATCAACCCGGAGGTAGAGTCTCACACACAGCTTAAGGACATCAGAAGGTAGAAACATGGTGGTCACGAAGTGTGTCTCTCTGCTTCCAGGTCCTCGTCTTCCAGCTCGCCTCAAGAAGTCGTCGGATGAGGAGCCCATGCAGACAGACATGGGTGAGAACTCCTATGTTCCCGGTCCTGACGAGAACCCGCTGTACACCGCCGAGCCTCTGACGCTGGACGACCTGAAGCTGCTGTCAGACCTCTTCTATCTGCCCTACGAACACGGCACCACAGCCAGAACCATGCTGCAGGAGCTGGACTGGCTCAAAACCCACAGTCAGGCTGCCGCTGCAGAGACAGAGCAGGTAAGGTTTATATGATACAGGTAGTTTCGTACACACTGTCATCATTCGGAGGCCTCAGTTATTGGGTGTCTTTCAGTCGGCAGAGTGGCGCTCGAGAGCGCAGCAGTTTGACAACATGTGCGAGGGGGTGGTGCAGATGTTCAACCGGCTGTCAAACGCCCCGAACCGCAGCATCCTGTACGATCTGTACAACTACATCTGCGACATCAAGAGTGGAGTCGGTCTGGCTCGAAACTACGTGAAGACACTCGGTGAGAAAACTCAGCTTTTCCTGTGATGATCAATCAAAAGGGGATGAAATACTGTGACAAAATGATTGATTATAGCAGTAATCTAAAAGACAGATGCCAATACTGTGCAAAACAGTGTTTCAAACCCTAAACTCCCTGTTGCATCTATTTCTGTCTTTTAATGTACTGAAATAAGTTCTGAGTATAACTTGTAAAGAACTTGTAAAGAAAGAAAAACTTATAAGTAGGGCTGCGACAATCAATTGATTAGTTGTCAGTTAATAAATTAATCACCAAGTATTTTGCTAATTAATTGGTGTGGGTGTTTTTTAAGAAAAATGGCAAAATTGGAATATTTCCTGGTTTCTTTACTCCTCTGTTACAGTAAACTGAACATCTTTGGTTTGTGAACAAAACAAGACATTTGAAGACGTCATCTTGGGCTTTGAGAAACACTGACACAGGGTTCCCGCGGGTCCTTAAAAAGTCTTAAAATGTCTTAAATTAAAATCCTGGGCCCGTATTCACAAAGAATCTTAGAGTCCTCCTAAGAGAGCTCCTAACTTAGCCTAAAAGTTCCTAGCAAGGAATCTTAGCTCAGGAGTCATTCCCGAAGCTCCTAAGAGCTACTCTGAGCAAGAAGCGGACAGGAACTTTTAACTTAGTGAGGAGGCGTGGTTGACCCCGTTGCTAGGTATGACGCAGTCTTCTAAGAGCTGTGATTGGTTGTCACAAAAAGGGGAAAGGACTCCTAGGAATGAATGAACAGTAAAATGAACCGATCACATAACTTGGACTGTATTAAGAAATGTGTAATCGTGACATTTATTTTATGTCATGATGATGAAACTCAGCCAAATTAAATTAATTGTGACACAGCTTCAAAATGTTTGAACGTCCCTCATCCACATAATCTTATATTGATGTGCTTATTGTTATGTTTAGG
>OMNN01028323.1:0-12395 GCA_900302755.1 Chromis chromis | reverse complement strand
TCAATTAATTAGTTGTCAGTTAATAAATTAATCACCAAGTATTTTGCTAATTAATTGGTGTGGGTGTTTTTTTAAGAAAAATGACAAAATTGGAATATTTCCTGGTTTCTTTACTCCTCTGTTACAGTAAACTGAACATCTTTGGTTTGTGAACAAAACAAGACATTTGAAGACATCATCTTGGGCTTTGAGAAACACTGACAGACATTTTCCACCATTTTCTTACATTTTATAACCCATACAACTAATCAGCTAATCAAAAATATCAGCATTTCCTTGGATCCCATCCTTTTCCTACATCTCAACCACTGTGAACATTGCATGTACATTGCGTGTGCATCACATCACAGAAAGACAGTGCAGCATCTACATTTGGATTGCTGATGGATACTTACAGTCTTGTAATGGTGGCGATTATACTTTTGGTAAATACAGAAGTTAAAGTAAAGTGTTGCCTTGTAGCTTTAAATATTATGCTTCCCACAGGAGGGCCGGATCGTCCCTCAGCCCATGTGATGGAGGATGATCCTGAGCCCTGGATCTTCAGGGGAGCACTGTCTGGAGAGTTCCAGGTAACATAACCGGTGCAGTGACGACTGTCATTCATATTTAGAGCATTAATAGTTTATTGTTTTCATCATAAACTGTGTTTATACATAAGTATTTCAATCAGATATGACAATCTCAGGTTGGCATGAAGCATTAATATATTCTAAAATGGACACGATAAGTGCATTCACCGCAGACGATAAAAAATAAAATGCTACATATAAATATATATCATCTAGAATAAAAATATAGCAGTTTACAACACTGCTTGTTAACTGGCATTCTAACAAAGTAAACCCTTTAGTTATTCACATTTTCTGGAGAAGTTTGCTGCTGGTTTTATGAAGTGAAATCACCATGAAACATTTGATGTTATATTTATGATACGCATTCTCAGACAGCCAGCTGACTAAGAGAAGTGTGCCACTAAGATGTGCAAATGAGGCTTTACCTTCTTTCACTAAATGTTTCTGCCAACACGAGGACAGTCTGGGTCCAATAACCAAATGGTTTAGTCTGATGACCGTAATGCAGATGGGTCACCCAAAATAAACATATGTCTTGGCTGCTAATTTTTTTTCTACAACGATCTGTATAGCAGACCAAAATGGGCGACTTCAGAGCACGTGTATTAAAGTAACGTGTCCGTCAAGACACTTTCAGCAATCCAAGTTGTCAACCAGATCTGCTCTGTTCAGCCTGGATAGGGTCCAGAAGGTTTTGAATTGGATCAGTCTTGTTCAAAGTTCATTTTTTTACCATTCCTAAGAATTCCTACCCATTCTGCCTCTGTAAATGATATCTTTAAGTCAGTTACCCTTGACAATTTCAAGTCATTAATTACAAAATAACCTATAACAAATTTAAATATTTGGGTTAAGACCATATAGTATTAATTACGGTGTGATTTTACCCGTTTAATTTACATATTAGGGATTACAAACCTACAAAATCAAATAAAATGCTACTTTACCTGACGATAATACATAATAAGGCTCAGACCCTACAGTGTTACTAAATATGGAGATTAACGTAACTAATGTAATAAAATAGCGTGGACGTTTTGGTATTATTAACAATGGAGATTAACCCGACTAATTTTGAAATGAAGTTGTGACCCAATGATAATATACATGCAAACCCAACAAGTCCCCAAACTCCCTGAATCCCTTATGAGCAAGATCTTTATTTATTTTTAATTTATGTGGATTCAGGGACAATATGTTGGAATCAGAGACCTTAGGGATAATATTAGCAGTGATAGTGTCATTATAAAGACAATTCCTCCAGCGAGTAACCCTCCTTTAAACATTGGTATACCCAAAGTAAATGATTGATGTAGGGGAATGTTAATATTATATTTGTACTTATAGAGAATGCTGCCAGGACATGGAAACAGGGACCTGTTCAGACAACCTCTCATGACAGCAGTTTACTGCGTACGACCCTACTGCCCTGAAGACAAGGTGAGGATAGCAGATATTCACATGTTAGTTAAAATACAGATGTGATGTTACACAGTTGTGTTTCTTATCCTAGGTGGAGGTGCAGAAGATTTTCAGGGAGATGCAGAGAGCAGGAGATGCCACATCCTCCCTGGTGGCACAACCTCCACTCATCAGCGACAGGTAAGAAACTTTGTCCCATGCAAATATTTGTGTATTTGTTATGATTTTTCATTCTAACACTCCCTGTGACCCATTGCAGCCTGTCAGCCGGTGAACTCCCCCCTTCCCCTGAGTGTGCTCTCGTCGTGGAGGATGACATCGGGATGTGTGGTTATGCTCTGGCTCTCACCGACGCCAAACCAGCCGCAGCTAAAATTCAGGTGATCAAATGAAAAGTCTGATTGGTTTCCAGAATAGATTTCCATAAAATGCAATAACACTTGTGTTTTATCTCCTGCCTCTAGAGGGCAGTAAGTGAGTCGGTGTTGAAGGAATTCCCCTCCCTGGTCGTCGTACAAATGCTTTCCCGGGTCACTGATCCGTCTCCAGCCAAGCGTATGATTGGTCAGCTGTTGTCCTCCATCAGGAGCAGCGGTAGGTCCAGGCATCACGCTGTGAACTTAATCATTCATGATGGAATTCTGCAAACTTTGATTAGGTTTACCAGGAAAAAGACTTACCACAACGGGGAGGTGTTCAGTTCTACATCTGCAAACCAGATACATTCAAGGATGTTATTTTAATCCTAGAGCCACCTGAAAGTTAAATCTTGTATTTTTTAAAGAGAATTAGGTTAGTTTTAACATACAGCATAAACATACCAGGATCTAAACTGTGTGTAGCTTCTGTTTTGATATGTGGATGTTCCTGGGCTTGGTTTTTGGTGTTAATATCTTTCTCTTCATTCAAGTTTTATCCAAGAATTGAACTCTAAACGCTATCTTGGGTCTCCTCAGGGTCCAAAGGAGTGTTTTGTGAGTTGAGGAACAGCGATCGGAGGATGATCAAATTTTACTCTCAACTGGGCTCCTTCAAACAAATCCAAACAGACGGTCTACCTCAGGACGTCCTCACCATGGCAGCAAGCCTGTAAACAAGGTCGCTCACAAGGTTTTCCTCAGGTTTAAAGTGTTTAGAGATGAAACTCTTGTGTGCGTATAATCAGCATGTTAAACTGATGCAAAACAAACTCTAAAAAGTTCAGATAATCCATGTTATAGCCATGTTCCACTACAAAGCATCGGAAATTGTGTAATGAAAAGAAATGAAAATGTATAGTGATTATTTGTTTCGATAAATTTGCACAATAAAAGACTTCATAAAATACAGGATGTGACATTTAGATTTCGTGACTGTACGTGGTGCACTAAAACATGACAAGACATTTAAACAAGATAAGAAATTTTAATTATTCTGTTTTGTAAGGATACAAAAGGAATATATTAATGGTTAATCTTTAAATAAAACAGCTGGTGTTGTCTGCCTTGAGAAGCTTGTCTAATATTCAGTTTATCAACAAATGTGAACCGAACCAGAAAAATGTATCACTTGTAGTTTACTGAGCAGTTGATAAATGCCACATGAAGATGAGAGAAAGTTCAGTGTTTCCAAACAGGTAAAATAAAACGTAAAGCAACGAGTAAGTGTAACATTTCAAGTAATGTAAGAACATTCATTCTTATTTTTTTTTAATGCTCTTTTACCTTGTTCCCCTGAGTGTCTGACCAGCAGAGTTTGGCTGCACAAAAGGAGATTCACTTTTTCCTGGTGTTTGACGGGCAGACTGCTTCTAGTTTACAAACCTCTTTCAACAGAATACTCCAGAATATCAGTAATTTAATCCAGGATGTTTAACTCAAGGTTTAAAGAAAATTAAGCTCGAGCAGCGCTGATATGAAGCAGTTACGACTTCAAAACATTAAAAATCTTATCTGCTGCAGGCTGACTGGTGACAACTTTGCTGCATCAATCTGCAGGTCTGTGCTTTATGACACTTTATTGTCTTGTGCCTCTCAGTCACAGTAAAACCAGAAGGGAATGTAATACTCTCTCCGTCTGCTAACTGCTGCTGCTTTCAAATAAACTCCAGCCCCTCATACTTCACATCCCCTATCTTTGTCTCAGGCATTAGCACTCGACCGTCTAGTGTAAATGCTATGATGTAGGTGGCGATCCGGCCGGCGTCCTCCTCTGATTTTAAGGCCAGGATGATCTGATCGTCCGTGTCGGGAACGAATTTAAATGAGGAGAAGCCGTGGGTTGGGTTGAGGGGTCCAACGTGTCGCACGGTTATGTGGCTGAAGTCAGAGGGGCAGGACAGGAGGAGGTTGGTGGCTCGACGCTCGTCCGCAGTCTCTTCGTAGTGCTCGTGACTGGCACGGCGAGGGAGGAAGAACCAGCGCTGGAGACGCTCACTCCAAGCCGCTGATTCATGGATAAGGTAGCCTACAGAACAAGAAGAGTTGCAGATGGAAGAGGGAACAGGATTAAATATGAGTGAAAATTCATTGCTGTAATTTCCACTTCGCAAAATGCTATTTTATAGTTTAGTTAAAAAAATCTGTAAAACAACATCCTCTAACTGTTGGCTGCCAAAATCTGGGTGACAGAATCCATAAAAATGTTTATTTGCTCATTTGTGTTGGGGAGCCCTGCACTCAGACAGCAGCACATGGAGGTTTTTCTGCTCCGAGTCTTTTAGGCTAAATGCAAGCTGGCCTGCACTCTTGTCAATGCAGAACAGGGCGAGACACTTTCACATCTGAACTGACGCACCTCCTTTGCTTTGAGCAGAGTTCAGTCTGGATTTTGACCAAGGTTCATCTATATTAAGCCAGTTTGTGAGAATGGGTGGGGTTGACCTGTCATTCAGGAAATAGTGTTTGTTTATATACTTGTTCTATAATTGTAGGACAAAATAATACAAGCAGCAGAACAGAAGAGATGCTGTTTGGCTGAACTGAGTGTACAAACAGTAATATGTTTGATAAAACGCTGTTTAATTTCAACATTGTGGACTGTTGGCACAAAAACCACACTAGCTCCTGAGGGCTGTGATGAATTTGGTGCGACTGTAGCATTAGAGGGAGGAATGCAAATATTAGACAGCAAGATAGCAATGATGTGCCATCTTCTCTAGGTTTTGGTTAAATGTTTTTATTATTTTTTTAATGTATTTTTTGGGGAAGAGTTTTTCCCTTTTATTAATAGAGAGAGAGTGAAATTGGGGGTATAGAGGAGATTGACATGTAAGCAAATGGTCTTGAGCCGGACTCGAACTCATGATCGCTGCTAAGGGACTGAGCCCAATGTGGTATCGCCTTAACTCAGTGAGCTAAACGGCGGCCGGTTTTAGGTAAATTTAAATTTATTCTAGATTTATATAGTCTATATTATGGTTTACAGATTTCTTATTGATGTTATTGAAGATCAATAACTAATAAAGCAGTAAATCAATGTTTTTTTTGTGATGTGACACCAATTCAGACACTTGTACGTGGAGGGGACAATAAAGAAGAAAGAAAAGCAGCGTGTCTGCACCTGGAGGTTGGATCCCTGCTGCGCCCCGCAGGGCGTTGTAGTGTGGCACCCAGTTTTCATGCTCCACGTCACCGTTGTAGCCAACAACTTTCACCCACTCTGGGTTGTTATTGACGACTTCCCCGGAGGTGGTGGTCCACTCCTTCCCCAGACCGCCGACAAAGAGGTGCTCGTCCTTCACTGCCAGCCACTCTGCCTTGAATCCTGCACAAAACAAACGAAGACAGAAATTAGAAAAGACACAGGATTAACCTTTTAAATGTTCCCCATAGTTTCTGAGACCCTGTTGTGTTTTTGTTTGCCAGCTTCAGAAAGGTTGCGTTGAGTGTCTTTGAACCACGCTAGTATTTTTGATAGATGCTAGTTCCATTATTTTTTTTAGTAAAGACCAACACATGCTTCAGATTTTTTTTAAATTCCCTGATCTCCAAGCATTTTCTGGACATTTTTTGCTCCGGTCACATTTTTACTCACTGTGGGCTCATTTTTCACTGCAATCTAAAGTCCTGCAACTCTATGGAAACAATAGAGAGAACAGTACAGCTATGGCTAGAAGTAAAGAGAACAGTATATCAATGTAAATCCATGCCATAAATTATAAAAGGGGGAAAAATTAAAGCTGAATTAATGTTACTTACATTTTAAATTAGTTTCAATACCTATCTGCTCTGTGTAAACGCAGCCTACAGTCCAGGCCAGTTCAGCCAAACAGTCCTTGAATTTTTGTCTCATGACTTTTGGTCGCAGCTGAGTCACTAATGGCTTCACAGTTGCGCAGAGAAACAGACATTTTTGTGGGAAAATGGTATGTTTGTGGCAAATTTGTAAATGGAACGCATGAAATATAGTGATTTTGACTAAATATCAAGATTTTCATTTTAGATGTTAATAATTTTTCACTTGGAACAGCACATCAGATCACAGATGACGAGATCAAGGACTTTTGGAAAGTTGAAAATCTCATTATTCTTTCCGTTTTTACAGTTTGTAACTCTGGCGATTATTAAAAAAATAACATGCCTTTCAAACCCACCAGTAGGGTTTTGGGGTTTCAGAGGGTTGCTGTGTTTGCTCTGGCCACCATGCTAAAACCAACTGGGGCATTGGTGGCCTAGTGGTTTGTGAAGCGAACTTGTAACCGGTTAGTCGCCAGTTCCAGACCCCGGACTGGCAAGATGTTGAGGTGGGAAAGTGAGAGCGACTGCTTGTCCCAGTCACCACCACTGAGAGCCCCTGAGCAAGACCCTTAACCCCTGACTGCTCCCCGGGTGCTGCACCGTGGCAGCCCACTGCTCCTAGTATATATAGTTATGGTTAACTTTGAATAGGATGGGTCAAATGCAGAGAAGGAATTTCCCCAAGGGGATCAATAAAGGCTAGATTATCTGAAACTTTAAGTGGTATAGGGGACACTGACCTTTGGAGACTGAGCCATCACCATCAGGTAATATAACCCAGGGGACGGCCTGGCTTCCCTCGATCCTGTACACCACACCTGTACGGTCATCCACACTGTACAGGTGACCGTTGAAGGCCACCAGCTCAGACAGCTCCATACCTGCGGCCGAGATATTCAGACAATCAGTTAACCCACATGTGACTCACTAACACATATCAATATGTTAAATGTCTATACCTCGTCCTTTCTCGGCCAGATGACTCTCCAGGGTGACTGTCTCAGCATCCCATTCCACCTCCAGTCTGTCAGCGCTATCGGAAACCGTCAGGTATCCTCTTTTCATGTAGCTGAACCACGTCTGATCCTTGGAGCTCCTTGACGCCGTGTCCAGGTCTGCAATGACGCCTATACGGTAGCGGATACCGTGCAGTGTCTTCTCAGGTGGACTTAGCGGGTACGTGTAATTGTAAGGTTTTTCCCTTTTCTGGCGGAGACTTTGTGCTGTTTGTCTGTTAGCATCCCTGAGGGTGCCGTCCTCGCCCTCAGTGTGCATTTGAAAGCTGTGAACCCTGTTGCGGTAGTAACCTTTGGTTGGAGAGTCTCTGTCCCCGACTGTCCGGTGCAGATATAACATAAGCACTAAAGCCAGCAGCGTCGCCACAGTGATCGCCCTCCATTTCGGGTGGAAGCGCGAATCAGAGGTGGCGGCTTGTGTCATGGATGCCAAGGCCAGAGGAAGGCCTCGCACGGCGATACCAAAGGAGGTCATGGAGGTACAGTCTTCATCCTTTTTGTCAGATGTGGACTGGGGGTGATCACTCCTATGGCCTGGGGACAAGCACAAGGAAGAACATCAGCAGAGAAGCAAGTACTATAGTAAAAAAAACTGTACAGATATGAAAGATTATTGAACATATCTATCTTTTCTTCAGTTGGAAAAGTTTGATTCATTTTTGAAAATATCAACATACGTCACTGCAGCATTCAAATCACATTAAACTGTCTGTTTAGTGCCTATTGTGAGGTACTGTATATAATGTAGTATTTCCAGCTGCTTTGTATGATCAGATTCAACAAACGTTATAAAATTTGAAAAGAAATACTGAACACAGTAGCTTGAGAAAATGAACGGGGAGGGAAGACAACAAGTTGGCTCATGTTTCAATTGTTCTTTGTCTGCAACAGAGCTTTGTTGTGCTGTTCAGGCAGAACACTGAGTAGGTAGCTGGCAGGTCCCACTTCCTCAGGACGTGTAAGCGACCACAATTTTTGCCCTGTTTATTTTTTGTAGTTTATTCAGCAGCGACGATAACAGAACATATTGTTACGTACCGGTGAGCTATGCAACAGATACAACGTATGCAGGTATACATGTAACTTGCAGTTTCCGTCTTTGGTTTGGCTCATCAGGATAAAACAACAGGGCAAATAAATGTGACTGGGTACATGTGTATATCAAGTTATACTGTGTCCCTCATCCAAGAGGCTTCATCAGTTCTAAACTGACTGGTTGGGAGGTCCAGATTTTATACTCTTCAGGATCCATTAACACTATTGAAGCTTTTGTCTGCTGGGTGAGTGTTGCCCCTCTCCTCATTATGCGAGTCATTGGGTCCTTCCCTCTCACAATGGGATTCGTTAGGGACCTTTAGGTGAGAATGGGTTCTGTTCTTCCTGGGTAGTGAATGTAAAACTGCATGGTATACTGGTGAGAGGTGACGTCTCAAGCCTCCCCCTCTGTTTAAAGATAGTTTTTCCAGTTTAACATAGATGGCTTCCTTCACTCCCCTCTCATAAGTTAATTTTGGCCAGAGAGGATAGATGGTTTGAGATGGGGGTGAAGGAAGCCATCTATGTTAAACTGGAAAAACCATCTTTAAACAGAGGGGGAGGCTTGCGACATCACCTCATCAAATTATTTGCTCCTTCTCAGCTCTAATTATTTGTGTAAACTGAAAAGGGAAAGGGAGCCTTCAGTTTTTGTTTGTTTGTTTTTTGGTTTGAACAGATTACAGGTTTTCAGCAGTGTCTTATAGCAGAGATGAGCTAGCTCACCTGAAACAATACCCATCTTCTAACATCATGAGAATTAACACACTTTTTGTCAAATAAACCACGAACCAGGGGCGGGCTGGTCATCGGGAGGTTCGGGAGGTTTCCCGAACGGCCGGTCTGTTCCAGGCTGGAACGTTTTTTTTGTCTTTTACCCCAAACGCAGCTGTGGTTGACCGCAGCAGCCTGCCGTCACAGCCGCAGGTAGTGAGCACAGTGGATCAGGTCAATGATCTACCGTATTGGCCCGAATAGACGACCCTGATTATAACAGCCCCGGCCTTCGTGCGATCAGACATCTCCAAACCAAGCTCCCGGGCTGAATTGCAACCCCAGCCCGCCCCTGCCACTAACCTTAAGTACAAAAAAGCAGTAGCACTACTCTACACAGATAGACATTTTCAAAGAGTATGATTACTGTTTAGTTCATCATCTACAAGCTACAATGAGGAGTGTGTCAGGATCCGAGTGGTTTAAAAAAACACTGTGCTACAGAACGTCCTGTGGGAAACCATGTTGCCCCGTGGGTTCAGCGAAATGCTCAGAGCTCATTAGGTAAAATGAAAAATGCACAGTTAACATCAAGATAAAGAGCAAGGACATTCTGTTCAGGTCCTTGGAGCAATACTTTTAAATTATTTGCAGATATAAAGTTTGCCTGATGTGAGTAAATGCAATAAACTTATCTCAAGCTAGAAAACAGGACATCAAGCTTAATAACTTGGATGTGACAGAGAATGTAAAACTATAACTGAGCTGACAATACACAGAAATTAACACTCTGAACTGACATGGATGTAAATGAACAGAGTTGCTCTAGGACTTACAATGAGCCACAATATCTTTGATCTATTTTAAGTTTCACAAACAGGTAACGGGTCTGGAAGGACGTGCAATCAAGCATCCTACCAGCTGAAATACGAGATGTGCTTGTTTTGCGATAACAATCGTGCCAAGGTGACCCTTGCTGTTTCTGCTGTCAAGGACAACCAACAAGTACAGTAAAAGAAATTAAATAAAATGACAAGAAAAGCTTCAGGCTTAGTTTGAGCTCCAAAGCCCCTTTGTGCTGAGCCACATATGAAGTGGCTGACAGTTTAAATCATTGTACAGTAAAAACGGACAAGCATTGTCATTTTACGCATATATTTAAAGCACATCTTGAAACCTCATCTTTGCTGTAAGACAAAAAACACCAATGCTCAAGCTCTTTTTGACACAGAGGATCTCAATGTGGAGGAGTGGAGAATAATCCAACTGTAAATAATACATTAACAGTAGAAATGAAGCAATTTTTAGGTTGGTCTGAATTGTCAGAGCACTTATGTCATTACATATATAATTAATCACCTCTAAATAAAAGTTAAAAAGCATCAGCAGACACTGTGTCTCTGTTAAAGAACAATAGCAGCCAACAACAATCACTACTTCAAAGACGATGCTGTAAGAACACCAGTTTCAAGTCAAACAGGTTCACAGAAATATTCCCCAAGAGGGTTTTTAGCTTTACTGAAGTGCAACACATAATCTTGCATCATATATTTTCCCCCAGTGCCTCTTCAGCCGTTCTCTAAACAAGTTCACTTTTCCACCAACATGCTCTTTAAGCCACACACACGCAAAACGCTTGGCCACGACATAAAGCCCTTATTGTCGCTGCTGAATGCATGGCCCATATTTCCCATCCCTCGGCAGCACAGACCCAAACACAGCCCCGCTGTATGAAGAATTCAATTATTCACCCTTCCTTCGCCTCTTCTCCCCTAAACACGCTGCAACCATCATGTTGTTCTCCTTCGCACGCATCTCATAATAAACTCCACGTTCCTCCGGCCCTCGTTCCCACATGAATATCTGATCTCACCAAGTCTCCTCCTTTCCTCTGCCTTACACTGTCTCAAGTTTCTGCCCCTTCCTGTCGAGCCACCAAAGAGTTCGAGTTTTAATAATGAATTAAGGAGAAAGAGTAAGGCTTGGTCAGCAATTACTGATTAGACGGCTCTATTAACCCTTTAAAACTGGTCCTGCTGTACTTTCAGTGAGGGTTTAACATCTTGTTATGTATGGTTACAGCATCAGCAGCATCAGCTTCAGATGTTTGTGTGATTTTCTCTGCAAACGCCCACTGTGTGTCACCACTGGAGTTAATTTTCAATCAACAGAAAATGACAATGCTCAAAAAGGGGAAGTGGACCCTGTTTTCAAAGCCCAGAATAAACATATTCAGACAACATAAATTATAACAATTTGGTTACAAATCATCAACTTGTTCTGTATCTTTATGGGGACATTATTGTAGCCATCTTATTTGCAAATGTGTGTGGAGAGTTGTGTGTCTGTATCTCGATCTGTGTGTGCGCAGTCGGATTTGCAAATGTGTAAATGAATCTGCAAATGCGTCATGAGATTTGTGTGTCTGTACAAGAATCTGCAGATGTGTAAAACAACTTGTGTGTGTGTATTCAGATCTGCAAATGTGTAGACCAATCTGTAAATACATACAGAGACATGAATGTCTGAAAAGTCTAAGTATTTTCGCTACAAGACAAGACAGACAAATCATTGGTTAAAGATCAAGCGGCTTCTCCATTGGCTCTCTTTACACATGTCAATTTTGCTACACTTCTGCCATGAGAGATCCACAAATGCGTATCGGGATTCGTGTGTGTAACGTAGGGTTTGAGTGACCTGAGCTCAGGCTCACAGGCTCCCTCATTCCGGCAGTGTTTCCCAAATTCCAAGATGACGTCCTCAAAGGTCTTGTTTTGTCCACAACCCAAAGATATTTAGTTTACGGTCACAGAGGAAGAAGGAAACCAGAAAAATATACAAATGTAAGAAGCTGAATTAAGAGAAGTGTGGCTTTTTTTCTTGACATGATTACTCCAGCTGAATAATTGAATATCAAAACAGCTGACTGATTAATAGTGTGGTCTATAAAATGTCAGTCCAAAATGAAATCATCAAATGTCTTGCTTTGTTTGCAACCCAAAAAATATTCAGTTTCAACTTAAGAATTTGGACTTAGGCTCATAAAAATGCACTCAAGTCGATTATTCGACTATGAAAACAGTTGATTGATTAATAGTTGACGACAGATCAATTAATCAATTAGTTGTTGGGTCTTTACCATGTCAAAAATGATGAAATATGTAATTCAGTGTTTCCCAAAGCCCAAGATGACTTCCTCAAACGTCTTGGGGAGAGGTGGCCTATTGGTTTGTGAAGCGAACTAGCCCCAGGACTGGCAAGAGGTTGAGGTGGGAAAGTGAGAGCGACCGCTTGTCCCAGTCACCACCACTGTGGGCCCTTGAGCAAGGCCCTTAACCCCTGACTGCTCCCCGGGCGCTGCACCGCGGCAGCCCACTGCTCCTAGTATGTATAGTTAAGGTTAACTTGAATAGGAT
>OMNN01028321.1:0-16275 GCA_900302755.1 Chromis chromis | reverse complement strand
CCCACGACACCTCCAGGAGGCTAGGAGGTGAGCTCTGGCATCCCAGAATCACCCCCCCTAGTGCTAGTTCACACTGCTCCTACACAATCCAAACAGCACTGCCACGTTCAACTGACCTAGGAGATGCTCCAGGTAGTGACCAGTGCCGATGCTACCATTTAATATGCTAATGCTAAATGCTAATGCTAAATGCTAGTGCTAAGTGCTAATGCTAACTACTAACTGCTAAAGTCCTTTATACTAACCAACCGTGCCGATGCTACCACCTAGCTATTGGTACTGCTAAATGCTAATGCCAATGCTAACCGCTAACTGCTAGACTCCTACTAACAAACTAAAAAAACAAAAACAAATAAAGAACGGAACAAACAATTCAACCCTGTAACACAACCTCACCTGAGCTGGCCGCATGGTCTCGCATGAGGGAATCCAACAGGCTCCTCCCTAACCTTATCTACACTTCCTCTTCCTGAATCTCTGTCTATTGGGAGAGGGAAAATGGGCATGTTAGCATGCTAGCTTTGGCTAATGAGAAGTAGAACCAAGTTGAATCAAAGCCAGCAGGAATGTCACGATGAGTTTTGCATCGTCGAAGCAGATTTAAAAATAGGCCTCATGATGATGCTCGGGGAAAAGTCATACATTCGTCAAAGTTAGGACCAGTCGTTGTGTAAGGAGCATGAATGTCAAAATATCATCGTGATCAATCAGTCAGTGCTTGTTGAGACATTTAGCTCAAAACCACAAATGTGAACCTCAGTCAGGAAGTCGGTAAAGTCATCAGGATAGATCCTCAGGGAACCATGAATGTCTGATCCAATCCGGTCCAATCCATTCAGTATATTAAGAGATAAGAGTTAGAGGATCACCAAAGATGTTATTATTCTTCCTTCAAACATCACTGCAGTACGACTAATAAGTTGTCATATAAGTCAGGGTATTATTAAAGTATTTATAATTCATTCTCTAAAGATCATAAATGTCGACTTCATTACATCCCTTCCAATAGTTAGATAATAGAGATTTCAGACTGGACCAGAGTGGTGGACCAGAGCTGCCATAGAACTAGTGCAGCTAAAGCATAATACAGTCTAATATAAGTGTCCTAAGAACTCTGCACTTCATATTCTGTTGACCACATTAGCATTTATTACTGCAGATATACCTTTTATCTATCTGTTTTAAAAAACACTCCTGGAGGAAACCCTCATATCAGACCTTGTTTATAACTGGCTGCATGGTCAAGATTTCCTCCAAGGTTTCAAACGGGTCTCGCTCATGCAAAAATACGAGTAAATGCAAATGAGTGACAACAACATCCTGAGGCCATTCAACACAGCAGGTGTATGAGGTGCACAGTGAGAGAGAGACTGACCTCCATATTGATAAGCCATGGTATGTGCTGTTTATATATATTTATAATATTTAATCAGTTTACCAAAGCTGGCTGTGGTTATTTTTGTGGGTTGTGATGATTTTGGCCAATGAGAAATGGCTGCTGCTGAGCGTAAAATGCTTTTTCATGGTATTTTTAAATCAACCGGACTCACTGTATTGTGATGTGAAGTCTGATGTGCCTTCATTTACATATTTATCGCTTCACATATGTCACCACGGACCTCAAGGCCCAGAAATGTTGATGAGTGACGCATGTTTGAAAACTAACTCAAGCAAACTTAAGGTCTGAATCAGGCTGGAGGGCCATGGGCATTTTTTCACCAAATTGGGCTCAGAGTTCATGGTGGCCTGTACTTCTAGGTAGCTGGCTGCAGAAAATGTCTCTGAAAAATGTCTGATCCAGATGAATACATTTCTGTCCATCCATTATCCTGCCACTTCACAGTGGCAACACAGTAAGCAGAGCAGCACAGGCATCCTTAACTTCCTCCAGCTCCTCCTAGGGGTTCCTAAAGCCCTCCAAGGCATGCTGGGAGCTGTGGTCTAATCACAAGTGAGCTGTGACTTGTGGGATGGAGACAGAAATGAACTCGGGTGTCAAGAGACAGAAAATGTGACCTGGGCTTTTGTTTTGATTAAAACCGTTTCAGATAATTTTAAACCTAAAGAATAGCGTATGTGAAAACTCAATGGGAATGCTCACTTTTGTGTGCAAATATACATGACAGGGAAGAGAAGGACTTGACCCAAGACTATCTCCACTTTAGTTGGTGAACTAAATATACTGTCATTTCGAAACACTCCAGACACATTCTGGTAACAGTCTGCAGGGAAAACTGCAATAGCAGCTCTTGGCTTCTCTCTAGAGATAACTGAGTAATTCTGTAGTCAAGTAAAAGGACTGAGCAGCAGACAGGAGTTAGGTGGCATCACTGAACGCTGTGAGAGCTGTTAGTGGAGCGATGGTGGTCGAGTGGTAACTGATGGAAAGTGGGGAGTGAACTCTGTAATTTAATGCATGTTTTTGAATATCTATAGGGGGAGTGTTTGAGCTAAAACAGGGGTTTAAGGCTCTTCTTTAAAGAGCCCATATTATGCGCATTTACAGGTTCAAAAATTATCTAAAAGAGTAAGTTTACATGCTTTAATGTTCATAAAACATGTTGTTTTCATACTTTGTTGCCACATCTACTCTTACTCTGTTTGAAATGCTTCATTTTTGCTCCTGTCTCTTTAAGGCCCCCCTCCCGAAAAGCTCAGTCTGCTCTGATTGGTCAGCTGCCCCAACGGAAGAAGGGCAACATTGGTTACGTATTGTGAGTTTATGGATGTAGCTTCAGCAAAAGATGCTCTAGTGAGGAAATAATAGTAGATGCAAGAAAGCTGCTCATTCTTTGTTTGAGGGCGTGTCAAATTAGCTGCAAAGTAGGCGTTATACAACTGAGTTACACAATCATGTGAACACGTAACAGAAGAAAACCCCAGATTCAAATGAAGTGTTTCACAGGCAGGTAAGGAGATGTGTTTTCTTTGGGAGAGAATAACTCCCTTTGGCTAGGACTTGTAATTTTGCAATTTTGCTGACATTTTACAAGCACAAAAAGGCTATAACAAGCTAAACACCCAAATTGTATAATATGGGCTCTTTAAATGTGCAACAAATTCTGTTTTTTGGCCACTTTGGGACCGTGATTATCACGTATTATGTTGATATGAGTGTGTTTATCCATCCAGCAGTTATGGAGCAAAACTGGTCGTATTTGAGGGCACCTGGCAAATGTCTTCCTTTTAGTTTTAGTTTTTTTCAGTTGCTGCTAACTCTTGAGGAGCTATTTCTGTTAGCTTGGGGTGGGCAGGTAGTGTACAGAGGGTGTTTAGAGCTTATTTGTAAAAAATGAAGAAGTTGTGCCCAAATAACAATAAAATTGAGAGCAGAAAGATGCAATATGCAACAGCTTCATAGAGCTGAGGGGAGGTGCAGAGTCTGGTGATAATTCTCTGTGCATTAATCAGTTTGTACAACCTCTTTCACCTATCTAAATGATTAATATCTCTTTTTTTTTAAGTGTCATTGCTCTACTGTTATAGTATATATTAGCACATTTCACAAAAACTCATTCTATATCCCCTCATCACGTCAATATCGCACCATACACATGGAAATGAGTGAACACCAAGGTGCTGTGGCTTTTTTTAGACTGTTCAAAGTCAAAATTAACATTTCAGCAGGAATACAGTGGTGCCGGGAGCCGTTCCAAGGGAAGCAGTGCTTTGCTTACAGCGCAGGCAAGGAGATCTCTGAAGGATTACACAGCTGACTGTCAACAGGGGGTACAGAGCTCAGGCTTAAGGAACCAGAGGATTAGAGTACAAGGGCTCGGAGTCTCGTGTCCAACCCGAGATAAGACGGCAACTTGGTGCATCAGCCACAGAGGACGACTCTGTTCCCACCACGAGTTGCAGGGTCACCCCCGGCACTTTATTTACTCCGCCGGCACCCGTGAAAGTCTTCATCGCAAGTCGCGGGGAAACAACGGGCGAATAATGCATCGCCTTGTCTTTGTAAATATCTGCTCAAAGCAATTATCAATGCAGTAAAGAACAGGGAAGGGGCCAAGCACCTCTTGTCCTCCATAATTCCTTTATAGATGTCTTTAAATCATTAATGGTTGCAGCTTTGTGCCGCTGATGAATGGGTTCAATTTAGAGGAAATCATGAATTTAATTAATTAAAGTAATTAGAGGCAGTGCTCGTCCATACACGCTGAGACCTTATGGCCCGGGGATCTCTGAAGGCTTTTGTCTTAATCACGGCAGGGATGTCAAATAAAAGACAAGAGAGCTTGAGGACAGTTGGAGGTGTGACAATCATGAGACTTGGCTCTCTCTCTCTCTCTCTCTCTCTTTGGCTGCACGGCGAAGGGGCCAAAGGAGCAGTTCTAGGGCTCATTACAAGCGTCGAGAATGTAATGTCAACCCAAGGCCACAGCTCCTGAATTTACTACTCACCAGTCCTATATCCAGCTGTCATAGTTCCTGTCTAATTCATGAGAGCAGAGAACCAGGATGGGACAGTCACTTAGTCCTGGAAATGAAAAAGGCGTTCTGGTTTAGGGAAAGTCGATTTAAATAGTTTTTTGTCATCACAAGTGGAGGTTTTGTGTCGCTTTATTTGTCACTTTTTCATCGTGGGTTGTAAATACACACTCAGGTGCACATTGAAACAAGCTCTGCTCTGTTTTTACCAAGCTCTGAAATGTGTAAATTTAATTACATGGTAATTACTGAGGATTGCATTTAAAAAGGTAGTTTTTTCCAGTTGTGTGTTCTTCCCATTAACATACAATAGGCAGGCAAAATATTAGAAGCATGGCTGAATATAATGCATTCCAATATAGCATTGTCATATCATGAAATTGAAATTAGCACATCTGTGACAGCATCAAATCAACTGAACATTATAGGCGTCAGGGAAGTAGAACAGTGGAATGGAAAATCACTTTCTTTAAAAGTCTTGCGATTCATTTTTTTGCAGTCGTAAATACACGTGAATTGAACTCTAAGCAATAATCCTCTGAAGCAGCGGGGAGCAGGTGTGAATGTGCATGAATATAATCAACTTAATCAACTGTGGCAGCGTCGAACGCTCATAAAAGGCCTTGCAAAACGGTTGGGACTTGAATGAAATGTTTTATTGTGGGTTTTGTAGATTTATTGTTATTTTTTTTTCTGCATGGGCCTTTATTCGACAACACGTGCAGTTTTGTATTGATTTAAAAGTCACATCCTGGGTTACATTTCTCAATTCTGTATTTTTTAGTTTGCATTGTGAATGTGCCTTGCATGCCAACCTGCATATGCACGAAGAATACCTGTCTCCAGATTACGCATGCCACATTTATTTTCATTACAGGCAAGATGACAGTTGTTCACCGAAAGATACGCAATTGATTAGGAAACCTGTTTTGCACACAGCTGCAGAGAGTAAATAGAAAAAAACGGGGAAGATCTGATCCATCACGTCGATGAAGACGGACAAATATTGAAGGGACACTGACGGGGCTAATTGAGTAGCAGATGACAGCCTGGTGGAGCAGAAAGAATCTGTTCGGATTTCAGGGTGTTCATCATCATCATTGTGTTTTTTTTTTATGACATCCAGCTTCAACCCAGCTGGCGTTACCTTTCATTTATTGTTCGAAGTGGATTTTTCCAAACTCGCAGGGCAAGCAACCTGTAGAAAAAGGCTAAAATATAAACCCCTGAGTCCATATTGAATGTTAATTTACTGCCTCGTCCGCTGCACCATGTGCGAAGTGATTTTAACTATCAACCTGTAATAGAGATCCAGACGTCGCCTGAGTTCTCTTTCATACAGTCATCCTTTGACCTTGGTGTTTTAAACTACCTGTAATATAACCTGTCATGACTAAGAGGTGATGATATAATCTAGGTGTCCTTCTACAAGCGGCCTGGTGATAACTTCTCCAGCTTCGCCAAGCTTCTTTTTTCTTTTTTTTCCCTCTCTCTCTCTCTCTCTCTTATATTGTTCACATCCAGGGCCACAGCCTGTTAATTCTGCTTTATAGCCAGAATGGAGAACTCTAATCTTCAATTTCCATGATCACTTCATTCTGTAAAAGCCTGTAAAATGCATCTCGTGTTAGAAAGTGAGATTTTTACTAGGATGTTTGCTTCAAAGTAAAATATCGCCAACTTGTAAGACGGCACTTTCTGTCGTACGCTACAATAAGGGCCCCGAGCTTTGCCAGACATGTGCATGTAGCCATTAAAGTGAAATACTCAAGCATCAGGCCGCTATTCAAACTGGAAAAGACACACACACATATATATAGATAGATAGATAGAAAATGTGTGTTTTCAAGGTTATTTTAACAATGTCAGCTGTTGATGATTTCACTACTGCCAAGTGTGAGACTGCTGTAGGCGTCAGCTTTAAGAGCAACGCTGACGTACAGTCTAAAAGCAAAAAATAGCCCGAGCCGTAAATGGTTGTTTGTGGTAATTGTATTAAATCGCTTTTCCTCTCCGTTATCAGACAAATCAATCAAAAATTTATTTCAACCCCGAGGAAAAAAAAAATGCAACCGTTAAGTGAACCCAGATGGAACAAGAAGCCTCATTCACACCGTTAATGAATGACCTATTGAAATTGATTGTCGCTGATTGTGTTTTATTTATTTCTTTATTTTTTTCCCGCGAAATTCTTCAAACGCTCCTCTTGCTATACCCTCCGAGCCACGGCTGTCAGCTCGAGTCACGTCAGACCCCGGCGTTTAAAGGGAAGTGCAGAAGGAGTCTTGTCTGATGCCTTGTGCCTCGGAGGAAGTGTGGGAGAGGACAATGCGGCGCGGCGCGCAGGAACAACAGTTGTCAGTTGTCAGCAGAGTTCACAGTTGAGTTCGAAAACAAATTTCCTTCTTGTAAGGCTGGGAGGACGTTTTGGGAATTCGGGGGGCACTGCCGGGCACTATAACAAAATCAGACTTGGGTTTTTATAACTTTATCTGCAAGAGCTCCACTACATAATGTCAGCTACGTCCCCAGAGTCTAATGTGAGATAACCGTATGGCAACAGCTAATCCGTCTTTTACTGAGTCACAGCCTGACAGAAAATACAGCAGTTATTGCGCTTAGTGGCAAGAAACCTTTGCTGTCGTTGTTAACTGGCTTGTTTCAGTAGCTAATAGCCCGCTGATGGTGTTGCGTTAGCGAACAGATGTGCCTATTATATAATGCTAATGCATGAAAGTGGAGTTGTTACCGCGCTTGTGAGTTTGCATTAACTAAATAATTATTTTATTAATTTAAAGCAGCCCAATCAGACAAACAATGTCACAGAAGGATAGGCAACAGATGTCATATACTGTATATAGGGGTGTCTGGCTGCAGCTAATTTGCAGCACCTGTTCCTAGTTATGCTTTTAAATCTTGCTAACGGCTGATAAATATGTAGATACAACAGAATCTGGATAAAAAACAACAAGACAGACGGTGCATATATACAGTAGGTAATAATAATAATAATAATCTAACCTTTATTGATCCCCTTGGGAATTCCTTCTCTGCATTTGACCCATCCTATTCAAAGTTAACCTTAACCTATACATACTAGGCTGGGGGAGCAGTCAGGGGTTAAGGGCCTTGCTCAAGGGCCCACATTGGCTGACGACAAGCGGTCGCTCTCACTTTCCCACCTTAACCTCTTGCCAGTCCGGGGGCTCGAACCGGCGACTAGTTTGCTTCACAAACCACTAGGCCACCACTGCCCTGTGTGTGGTATGTAAGCATAGATGTGGCAAGTCAGTCCAATCTAGTCTGTTAATGCAGATTGCATCTTGCTTTCTGTGCAACTCCTGCATCTAACTTATTTTATTGTAGTGCACCAGCAAATAGTTTAGATGCACCCACATTATAATTTTATTTAATTTTTTTTTACAGTAGATGATTGTCACTTTCCATGCACATTTTAAGTTTTTACTACATTATGTTGACTGTAAACTGGAATAAAAGTGCAGATAATAAGATAATAAGAATGATTTGGTACCTAAAGTAAGTAAAAGGCAGGTTTTCTTTGGTTATAATATAAGCAGTGTTGAATTTTATTATAATTTCTGACTCCTCTGTGCTTCAGCTTTCTGCCGCCACGCTTTGTCCGCCCTCTTTCTAATGAATGCAGTGCATAATGCTGGCTGTTCCATCACATCACTGTGTTTCCCACAGGTTGAGAATTACTTGTGGTGGTGGGTGGCGTGGCGTGACTGATGTGCATGCGGAGACTCATGTGGTTTGGAGCGGGGAGAGTGTAACTCAGGTTGTTCTCTGAATCAATAATTCACAGAAATGTCCCCCTAAACTCCTCACATGCCGGCTGCCGGGAGACGCTACGATGTACAGATGTTCGCTCGCATGTGGCGGCGGACGCTAGTGGGAGGCCTGGCACAGAGAAGCCTCTAGTCCCCAGCCAGTTAATGCGACACACACAACTCAGACTGATGTGTAACTAATATTAGTTGGTTTGAAAAGAGTGAAATAAGGTGTTCTAACGTCAGATTTACCCAAGTTGAAACTGAGGATGTGCCAGATCTGGCCACACAAAGACACTTTGGACTTATTGCAATAGTTTAGCTTAACTGCTATCTCACCTGCTAGCTTTATCGCTGACAGGTAAAAGCAATAAAGACTGATTTTAGATTGCTATTTGACTGAATTCCTCCTAAAGAGAGCTTAAAATTAGCATTACAAAATTAGCAAATTAGCATACTTGGATAAATTAAAGAGAACTCCTATAGCTTTCTAAGATGGTGCCACTGGCCGAAGCAGCTCCTCTAAGCTTTCGAGATGTAATTGTATTTAGCTCTGACAATAAAACAAGCAATTCATTAAGTAATCTGGTGGGGTTTGTGACCCTCCATACAAATTTATTCACTGTTTAACAGCCACTTTTCTGGTCACTGCTAGTGGCTTGGCTCCAAATGGCGGGAGGTGCTATGAAGATATGAAGAGATTGCTATAAAGGTGATCCTGGTTGGGTCTGTTGACTTGTCTTCTGGCCAATGAAATGAACTCGTGCTGATATGTAGATTTGATGTGTTGGAGAAAATAATAATAATAATAACATTATTTGTATAGCGCCCTTCATACAAGGTTTGTAGCTCAGAGCGCTTTACAACAAGGAAACTTACATTTAAAACATTAATAAGAAGGACCTATACATCTTGCCTCACCACTACAACGGCACTACCATCACCTACCTCTGCCTCACACCAACTGCACTAAGAAAAGCAGGGTGGGGATACAAACCCTGGTTCGGGTCGGGGGTAGAAGTTAGAGATAAAAGTAGGGATGGGATACAGACCCTGGTTCGGGTAGGGGGTAGAAATAGAAGGGTTACAAATGAAAGTAGGGATGGGATACAGACCCTGGTTCGGGTAGGGGGTAGAAATAGAATGGTTACAGATGAAGTAGGGATGGGGATACAAACCCTGGTTCGGGTAGTGGGTAGAAGTAGAAAGGTAGAGGTGAAAGTAGGGATGGGATACAGACCCTGGTTCGGGTAGGGGGTAGAAATAGAAGGGTTACAAATGAAAGTAGGGATGGGATACAGACCCTGGTTCGGGTAGGGGGTAGAAATAGAAGGGTTACAGATGAAGTAGGGATGGGGATACAGACCCTGGTTCGGGTAGGGGGTAGAAATAGAAGGGTTACAAATGAAAGTAGGGATGGGGATACAGATCCTGGTTCGGGTAGGGGGTAGAAATAGAAGGGTTACAAATGAAAGTAGGGATGGGGATACAGATCCTGGTTCGGGTAGGGGGTAGAAGTAGAAAGGTAGAGGTGAAAGTAGGGATGGGATACAGACCCTGGTTCGGGCAGGGAGTAGAAATAGAAGGGTTACAGATGAAAGTAGGGATGGGATACAGACCCTTGTTCGGGTAGGGGGTAGAAGTTAGAAATGAAAGTAGAGATGGGATACAGACCCTGGTTCGGGTAGGGGGTAGAAATAGAAGGGTTACAAATGAAAGTAGGGATGGGGATACAGATCCTGGTTCAGGTAGGGGGGTATAGAGGGTGCTGAAGGTGGATGCCTAACTGTTTCGCCTGATATTTCCCCTGATATTAGAAAATAGTGAATACTGTCTGTAGCTTTAGCAGTATTCGCAATGAGGGTGTGATTTTAATGGAAAGTACCCCTTAATTTCTTATTTGATATAAGGTTTTATAACATTTTCTCTGGTTCAAAGTGTCTGGCTTAGTTGCATTACAGGAACCACTTCTAAATCTTAATGACACTTAAATATTTCAAATGAATGTGTCGATTAAATAGACCCCTGAGATTAAACTTTATTTGATAAGTGTTTTTGGAAGTAACACCTTCAAAAGGAGCTTGGTATTTCCCTTTTAATATGAATTCACTCATGTGTCTCTGCCTGTGATACGAAATATCTGTATCTACAATTAAGGAGTTTGATATTTTTAAAGGTAAAGCATTAATTCATGTCAGCAGAATGGATTTATAGGTTAAATGGATTCCATGCCCGGAGTATCCTTTTTAGATAGATAACATTATTTAGGTTGTTTTTTAGGTCAATTTCTAAAAGATCCCTTTTCACTCTACTAAGAGCAGTGCAATTCATCCATCCAACTACATGATTAAACCACAATATCCTCCTGACTCACATTAGAATTTGAAAAAGCATCCTAAACAACAACAAAAAAAAACCACTTAAGATATTTATGCTACAAGGCTGAAATCCTTCTTCTTGCCTTCAGATATCATTTGGTTTTGCAATTTCCCTTCTGCAAAACAACGTCCTCTCTAGAAGATGTTTGTGGGCCTTCAATCAGCCGGTGAATGACTAACCATCTGTGCATGCTAATCCAGATTTTAATAAATAAAAAAGGTACTTAAAAAGGAAGGTAGAAAGCAAAAATAAAAGGTTTTCCCAAACCTGTTTTCTTCTAAAACTTTGTTTCACAAAATTCTTTCATGTAGTTTTATTGAGCCCTAATTAGTACAACACAAAGGTACAGTGTCCTCCTACGACATTGCTGGAGGGCAAATTTGCACTCTTTGACTTTTTAAAAACCACAATAAGTTGCAGTTTCCGGATGTTATGAGATACATAGTAATTTGTCTTTTTGGCTGCAGAAACGGAATCAACAGATTAAAGTCGCCTGGAAAGATGCTGCTAGCTGATCTGCGCGAGGCGAACGAACACAATGGCACTGAAATGATCTCTAAAGCAGAGGAGTTCCACTTTAATCCTGCCGCGGCATCCCCGCACATTACAGCAACAACCGAAAGTGTTATTTGTTCTGCAGCTTTTTTGAGGCCGAGAGCAACAACACGACACATGTCAGATCTTTTGGTTCTGCTAAAGATCTCTTGTGAAAACACCGCTTTAAACAAGACATTTTGTATAAACACTAAAATACAAAACTAAAGTAAACACCAGCCCCAGTAAAACAAGACAGTGTAATGACTAATGAGATTATTTACTGCCTCAGAAGTTACAGTTTTCGTTGCCTTTTCTCCCTTTCCCCCCTGCTTTCAACTAGAATTGGTCACACTCTCAGTTGATATGATGACTATTTCCACATTTAGCTCTGTTTGACTTGGCTCCTGGATGTTGTCTTGGAAACTAATGAAGGCCTGTCTTCCCACAGGAACCATGGTGGTGCAAGTGGCAGCCACAGATGCAGATGACCCGACGTATGGGAACAGTGCCAGGGTGGTCTACAGCATCATCCACGGACAGCCGTACTTCTCAGTGGAGCCAAAGACAGGTAGGTGCAGACATTTCCTCCCACTGGTTTGCGTTTAAGACACTGATATGTTCCACAGGGCATCATTTGAGCATCTATTTACTATACGCACAATTTTCTTGCCAGTTTTGAGATTTGTGTTTGTGCCTGGGCTCCTCACACTGATTTGAAGTGGGCTGTATTTTCTGATTTTGGCTTCATTTCTATGAAAACCTGATGACTGATGAGTATTGGGGGTTATTTGCTTACGTTGCCCAACTGCCATCAATCACATCTGATCAAACCGCAACCACACAGGCCTCATAAAGCAGATTGGGTTTTTCACTTTTAACATATTATACCTCATTTCAGTACTTTCAGGAGTACTCCACCCACTTAGCTTTGCACTCTTTAGCAATGTCAAGACGGTCAGTTTAAAAGAAATAATGAAAAAGTATAGATGTGCCATTCGTTGCCTGCAACTAGACTAAAGTTTTACCCTCAAGAGACACGAGTGTTTTAATCAGTGTGATAAATTCCCTCTTGAAATTAAAGTATAGTTTTCTATGTCGAATGTAAAGCACATTTACTGTAGTGGTCATTAAATTTGCCTTGTCTTTGTACCCTCTGCCAAACAGTGGCCACAAGTGGCAATTATGAGATAAAAACACACTGGGTGCTTTTCATTATTATTAATATTATAACGTGTCTCCTTGCCTTCCTCACTCTTAGTGTTTGCAAGCTTTCCATAGCTCTTCCAAGCAAAAATGTGAGAGGATACATCAGTGTTTCCTTGCACTAACCTCCTCCAGAGGCTTCATCTCCTCAAGGTGCATTTAAGGGATTTGAAGATCCTACATAATGGCAAAGGGCAAAAAACTTTCCAGGTCATTGGAGCAGAAAGGGCGCAAGGAAACACAAATTAGCATTATAGAAACCACCCCAGTGAATTTTCACCCTTTTTCCAAAGCTTTCTTGAGTCAATTTCTGTAAAAACAGCATCATTAGTTGACCTGACTGAAAGCCCGTGGAACAGGATCACAAGCATGAAACATCAAACGTGTCTCTTTGTGAGGGTTCGCTGTGTTTGCTGCTTGTAAATTAAACTCTATTCCATTCTGTTTAGGCTTGTTCACATTTATTTAATAGTGTGAACTGCAGGGACAGACTGAAAATGACAGTGGGTTATGACAGTCAACTAGGCTCCCAGACATAAAGGTCCCATATGGTGAAAATCTATATTTATTGTGTTTGGTGGTGGTTATAAACGTGTAGGTGTGAACTAATGTTATTTGCAAAGTGAGCCTTTCTGAAAAAGCTGCTGCCTTGCAGCCGGCCAGGTTTGTTTACAGTCTTGAGCTGCTTCTGCTAATTTTAAAATGTCAAATATTTTGCTATTGGCTGCAAGAGTGAACGCAAGGGTCTTGGTTCGGGGTGTCCCAAGCTGATGTCACAGATTGAGATTGGGGACATCACAGAAATTGTTAAGTAATTGATGTTAGCACCAATCTAAGTCCAATTATTGTTTGCATCCACTGAAATGGAGAGCACAAGTTTTGACAAAATGCTTTGAAAAAAACATTTCTGACCAGAGGACATTAGGCATCACAGAAGTCTCTGTCATGGTGCCTGCTGTTAGCTAAATTCCCACAATGCAGAAATGCATTTTTGGTATGTATTTCATAGCTATTCAGTTGCCAAGCATATAGAATGGAATGATTTTAATAACTTTAATGTACTGTATGTGTATTATTGCGGAAAATGGTATCAGATTGGGTCTCTGTAGTGGCAGACACTAAGTGTCAAATTACTTTGATAGGATCGGGGACAAAAATCACTTGATCTGGACATTCCTAGTCTTGATGCTTGCTTGATTGAAGATCCAGTGGATTTCTTTTGTTAATAATGGAAATGTCCACACAACAATCAAAAATCCTTAGTGTTAGTGTGTTGTGTGACTATTACTGTCAGTGTTACATTTAGCTTTGATATGTCCACTGGTCAGAGCTACGAGGAAATTTTAAAGGTGAGGAAAAAAACTGTAAGACGAATTGGAAACCAGTAAACATGGACTGGGTGGGTTACTGTGTTTACATGTTGTCAGTGCACCCAAAACCCAGCAGCATTAAAAGACCTCAGTGAATTGATTGATTAGAAAAATAATTTTGTGGTTTTGTGCTGATGTTTAATTGCACAGGAATTCTACCTTTCGATGTATTTTCTTTCTTTCAAGAGGCATTTAGTGTGCCTTTAAGCTTGTACACATGCATTTTTACTGCTCAATGCTAAAAACACCACTGGCACGTTAAATCAGCAAATTAATAAAGTTTGCACTAAGGCTGGAGAGAAGGCAGCAGACAACCAAACTTCAGCAAGCGTTGCCACTTAGTATGATGAAGATGACAGCATTCACACTAGAAAACAGTTAAAAGTCAGAGAAAATGGCTAAAATGAGCTTCAACATAAGATGTGAGGTGGTTTGTTGACTTGTGGGGCGTTTTATCCTGAGAAAGTGCAGCGGCAGTCCTCGCTACATCTTCATAGCTGGCTCATTAGCCACTGCCCTGCCGAGGCTCGGCTACTTCATGCAAAGCACTCTAGCAAGAAAACAGGAAAATATGGGCCATCCCATAATATTAGGCTTCATCCTCTGCTTCGAGAGCAACACACACACACACACAGACGCTGGGATTTTATGAATGTAGTTCTAATTCATGAACTGGTGAAAGCCACTGCAATGCAGGGATTTATGTCGCTTATTTTTCACACTCAGGCAGACACAGAAATAAGAGGGATGCTCGACAAAACAAACTCCAGCGTGACCCGTAAGGTTCACTGTAAACATCCAATAAGCCTAACCACCGGAAGAAAATGGAGCATTCAAGAAAAATAAATGTGTATCACAAGAAAGGAAATGACTATATACTGTAGTGGCACAATGGATGTGGTTTGTGAGAGGGAAGAGCGTCAACACATTTAGCTGTGAAGCCTGCACAGAATTTCGATGGTATTTTTTTACTTTCTGGAGACCTTCAACTAATGAAGCCTCCCGCTGCAGCTTTCATTAGCGAACATTTTCATGTTACCATGTTTCTGGGTGAACATTTACATGTTTTATACACTCTAAATGAAAAAGTTCCTCACTGATACTCTTTAAGCTCCAGCAGTTCCACTGGGACCTCTCTGAGACTGGGAGTCTTTGATTATAAGTGAAGTTCTTCATGTTGCTTAGAAGCTAAAACTTCTGTGGGCTAATTAATGTGTTAAAATGCTGTGATCACCTTCCTTAAGATGAGTTGGGTTTTGGAACTTCTGGAATTTATACTTCAATGTTTTTCTCGTTTCCTTTTCTGCCGTGAATGCAGCCGGTGATCAAGCGTTTGACATGCATGGGTGTTGGTTGATCTGATCCTTTGCCATCTCTTAAGCTAAAAAATAGCTTGTATTTTGAATAAATTAATCTAAATTTAGCCTAAGACAGACCACCTCCGATTTCATTAGCTACTTTAGAGTAGTTGACAATGTGTATGTGTAAGAAATCACTCAAGTAATGTTTTAAAATGCACAAATTTCTGAAAATTTCCAATAATATATTAACTTATTTAGTTTAAATGACATTTTATCTGCACCTCTGCCTTCATTTGACTAAATGAAGCCTACAGTTTCATCGACTACCACATTTATTTGATTTAGGGCTGCACGATACTGCAAAAAAACTGACATTGCGATAGTTTGCTGTTCTGCAATATACATTGCGATATGAAAAAGGGGTGATTTTGTTGGCTAGTGCATCTCCTGAAAAATGACTTTGTTGGAGCGGGAAACATTTGGAACCTTTCTCGTATAGTGCACCGCTGGCAAAGGCATCCAAAATAGCTTTTTGATTTGGACGTCATTCAGATCTGACTTAATCATGCAGAGATTTGTGATGCTGATTTAAATGGTCAAACAAATCACTTGTGTTACCTTGTGTAGTGACAACATTTGCAAGTTTAAAACAAACTCGGTGTATCCAAGAACCCTTAAATCAGAGTAAATTATATTATATCCGACTTCTCTTATAGTTACAGAAAATGAGAGCCATGTGATCTTTGTAGCATGGTGTGTTTAAGTTCATTTGCCTTACTTCACATCACATCTCCTGACTATTGTGCTCATTGCAATGTCGATGTTAAAACAATACACCGTGCAGCCCCAATTTGATTTGCACAAATTAACTTTTAGTGCTATTTAATCACCATCCCTTGCCAGAACAAGCCAACACTTACATCTACAGCACTATAAAGTGATGTAAAGTACAGATATTTAGATGATTTTAATGGTACTTAGTTTAGGACAATTGTGTTTAGGAACAGCTGCCTTTTCACTCATTAAGCAGATGATACCATACCATACCATACCATTCCATACCATACCATACCATACCATACCATACCATTCCATTCCATTCCATTCCATATACCATACCATACCAGACCAGACCAGACCAGACCAGACCAGACCATACCATACCATTCCATACCATATACCATACCATACCATACCATACCATACCGTAAGACTTTATTATTAACACAGTGGGTAAATTTGCTTTGTTACAACAACAAA
>OMNN01028320.1:0-22394 GCA_900302755.1 Chromis chromis | reverse complement strand
AAAGCAACTCATGTGTCTCATGGCATATTGTCACCATTTTCATGTGTCAACCAAAGGCTGATTTTTGCCCTTTTATTTGATTATTTCAGGGGGGGTCTATAATTGTTGAGCCAGAGGAAGACCCTTGGAGATACATCCTGGGGGGGATGGTGGGAGGCCTCGCCATTGTGTTGGCTGTCCTCACCACTTCACTGTTGTGCACTCGCAGAAAGTAAGGAAAGGGAAATTTGGATTAAAGTCAGGAGTGAGAGTGAATTAGTCTGTTCACCAATCAACTCATTTCACACTTCAGGTACAGGACAAAGCTGAAGGCAGCTAAAGCCATGAACACTGCGTCCATGGTGACTTCTGACAACCAGAAAGGCGGTGCTGTGGTACCTGGAACCAACAAGTACACCATGGAGGGGTGAGAAAACAAGAGCATGAATACAGTAAATGAATGAATGATGAATGAATATAACATGTAATTCTTTACTTTGACTGTGTTTCTCTTCCAATGTGTTTCAGTGCTAATCCTGTACTCAACCTTAACATCGACACAACCATGGTCCTGGACATAGATCAGGAGAGCTCAGATGTGGACAAAGTCAGGTAAAGAAAACCTCTCTGTGACTGTCCACACCGTCTACAGACGAGGTGGATCATGCTGATGCACAAGTTCAAACTCCACTCTGTGGCTGGCTTTCCACTCCCAGCTGAGCCAATTGAAAAACTTATTTGAGAAAAAAAAATCTTTCTGAAGTAATTATCTTGGCACATGGAGATGACTTTTATCTCTTTTTCCCCCCATTTTCCACCCAAGCCTAAACTCTCTGGATTACAGCAATGACCTGATATTTCCTGAAATGGACCCAAAATCTAACATGGTGAGTTCACATTTTGAAATCTGTCTTCACTTGTACTAATGAAAATTGGAATTTGATCTCATGTCAGAACTTGTCTGCTTCACTTCAGCATATGATCGAAGAGGAGGAAGAGGATAACAGGCCACCTGAGTACATTGAGCCTCTGGGTGCGGCGCTGGCCCAGCGAAACCCAAAGAAAAACTCCAACAAACCTGATGTGGGTTATACAAACCCTGCATTCAACACTACAGACCTGTGATGTAAATAATGAAAGGAGAGACACAGACCAGAGGCCCCAGATGGACAAATGTTCTCTGTAATTGGGCCAACCAAATCAAACATATTTACAGTGTTGGATGGAGGCCTTGTCTTTAAGTAGCCTTCTATTGTGACCAATAGTAATGTGTCATTGATATTCAACTATACATGATGCACAAGATTGATGGCTCCTAAAGTGATGAATTACTTTATCTAAAAGTTTCAAGAAAAAACTAAAAGGGAGGGATTATTCCACAAAATGACATGGAATATATTTTGGTTGTATCAAGATCTGTTTTGTTTCTGTTTCAGTTAAAAGAACAGTTCTGGTGTTGGTTATTTAATCCATACAAAAGCAGAACAGTGCCTGGATAGCCCGCTTCCAGTCTTTAAACTAAATTAAGTTAATTGCCTGCTCACTGTGGCCTCATATTTAGCATTCAGGTATGCCAATCATCTAACGCTTGACAAGAAAATTTTATGTATCTTTCAAATTGTCAAACCCTTCCTTTGTGTAGAGACAGCTTTAATCCAGATAATAAAACAACTGAACAGAAGCAGCGAGACTGTTTGTTGCACATGTGAATCACTTTATTTTTGTTAATATATTAAGCAATGGTTTAAAAACTGTTTGGTTTTCTTTGAAATAAACTGTATTGTAAGTTATGTTGACACACAAAGGTAATTTTTGTTGCAGAGGATGCTGCTAGAAAGGAAATCAAAAAAGAGAAAAAGACGAGAATATTGCATAATGTCAGTATATGAATGAGATCCTTATTTATGACTGCCTGTCAGCCAAAATCTTATGCATGTCTGATTTGTCAGTATTTGCTTGGAGTTTGATACACTTGTTGCAGCAATAAAACCTCATGCAAAGTGACTTTGACTTTCTACAAGCAGCAGAATAAAAGGATTATGTCACTGTTCACTGACAATTAAATGAATGTATCACAAGTGCAATCTGTGAATAAAACAATTTCCTTCAAATGTGGATTTGATCCCACTTTTATGAGGTTAATGTATGAACACCAACATCACTGACACTGCAAACTACCTCAGAATTAAAGCACATTTAAATTAATTTTCATCACAAAGTTATACAACTGAATCACTAATCATGGCATTAAATTACACTAAGTGTTAAGGACTAAAAATATCCTGATAACAGGTGTCATTACTTTTCTCAAAAGATGATTGTGCGCGTCATCAGTACGGTTTTTATACTTTTCACATTACAAACAAGTCAAAACACTAACAAATTTAAAAGCAGAACATACAAAAGCCTGCATTAATGGTAGAGACTCCTCTTACACACAGATCAAGGCAACATTTAGATTAAAATTACCTCCACATTGCACTGACAGACCACAAGGTCAAAAATCACTCTCAAAAATGATCACTCTACTATCATCGCACTCTTTCAAAGATGTGTTAAGCTTGTCAGCAGCCAGGAGAAGGAAAGCTGGTTGCCATGGCTTCGTTTTATCCGAGGTGTATAAAAAAAAAAAGCATCAACCAACCACTAAAATGACTCACTGGACAACTGAATGGTCTGAGTGAAAAACATTAAAGGAGAAGAGCTGAGCTAACAATGACACTGATGTATCACTCTCATTTTCCCAAACATGGATTCCATTGTTCTGTCAGTCTGTGCACAGAGACGTCACAGGAAATAGGTGAAAAAGAAAGATCAAGAAAAAACCCCCAATGAAAATACTATTGTATGGCTCAGCGATTAATGCTTCATGGTACAAATTGTATAGGAAATGCTTTTGTGCTTGTTTGTCTTGTGCGAGGAGGTGATTTGTCTCTCACACTGTCAGGACAATATCACGTTGAAGTGCAGTCAGTGAATCACTGACTGCACTGTATCACTGCCGCATATTTCAGATGCCATGTGATTTTTCCAGCACAGAATTTGTCCTCCAGCCAGTTATTGATCTCTCCTGTCACTCAGTGGTGTGAGCTCTGGAGCAACAGTGTGGCTGCTGCATCAGATGGCGGAAGGGGTTCCTTCTGCGTCGGCTGACTTTCCCGTCCTGATCCCCTCTCTTCCCGGCCCGGCCCTTCCCGGAACCTGAACCCCCCCCATGGGCTGACTCGAGGGGCGTGGCCGATGGGTTGAGTGGAGGAGGGGGAGGCAGGGTGGACTGCCTCTTTTGCTTCTTCACTTGTTTCTCGAGGTGTTTCTGGATGGCTGAGCCCAGCACGGCTACTTCCACCACAGCTCCGTACACCTCCCACGTCATCCCTTTCTCATCCCAGCTCACCTCCTGCACTGGCTCCTCGCATTTCTCCTCACCTTTCTCCTTACAATTTATTGCCTCCTTTTTGTCCTCTTCGGCTGCTTCCGCCTCTTCCTCCTCAGTGACTTTCTCCTCCTCTTGGTCCTCCTCCAACTGCTCCTTTGCATCCTCCTCCACCTGCTCCTTTGCATCCTCCTCCACTTGCTCCATTGCATCCTCCTCCACCTGCTCCTTTGCATCCTCCTCCACCTGCTCCTTTGCATCCTCCTCCACTTGCTCCATTGCATCCTCCTCCACCTGCTCCTTTGCATCCTCCTCCACCTGCTCCTTTGCATCCTCCTGCACCTGCTCCTTTGCATCCTCCACTACCTGCTCTTTTGCAACCTCCTCCACCTGCTCCTTTGCATCCTCCTCCACCTGTTCCTTTGCATCCTCCTCCACCTGCTCCTTTGCATCCTCCTCCACTTGCTCCTTTGCATCCTCCTCCACTTGCTCCTTTGCATCCTCCTCCTCCTCCTCCAGTATTTTCTCCTCGATGCTGACCTCAGGAAAGGTTGTGGTGATGGGGGTTCTCGGTGTCATGGGCGCCGTTGCAACAGAGCGAAACTCCACCTGTTGGCCCACCTGCAGCTCAGCATCTTTGGTCTCTGTGCCCACCGTCGCACATTTCCCGAAGGAGCTGGGGAAGCAGAAGGCTTGGTCCCCCTCTGGAGGAGTCATGGGGCTGGTAGCCACAGACTGACACTGCACCACCTCCAGGCTCACCTGAGTGCGGATGTTGTGGCAGCCGAAGGGAGCCGGTGATTCGGGGACAGGGGGTTTTGTCACAGAAACGTCTCTCAACTCTTCACATGCGCCGTTTTGCTCTTTAACCTGTGGCGTTTCAGATTTCGCGTGTGTTTTTGGTTCCTCAGCTTGGTTTGCTGGATGGTTTGTGTTCGAAGTGTCCTGTGCATGATCAGTGTCTGCAGAGATCTTTTCCTTTCCGTCCTCCCCCTTTACATCACCGCCGTTTTCTCCAGCTTCCTCATATTCATCTATTTTGACCATCTCTGGTTCAATGGAACAAAAAGATGACTCAACCTTATCTTCATCTTCCTCCTCATTGTTGCCATAGTGGGTCACCAAGATTGTAATGTCTTGATCCATACTTCCCATCCTCTGTTGCTTACAGTGCTGATTACTGTCCTCCAGAGTAGCTTGTGAATCTATTAACCCAGCAGCCAGACAGTTGGTGGAGGTCTCTGGAGACACATTTGAGCTGAAGCCTTCACTCATCTCCTTTGATGTGGTAAATTTCGAAACTCCACTTATTTCTGACTCAGCCTCTGCTGGACTTTTCATTGCAGGGAAACTCTCTTGTTTGCCGCTCTCCTTCTGCTCCTCACTCTTTTTCACTTTCACCTCCTTCTGCACCATCTCTCTTCCGATAAGCTCTGGGAAAGCGGTGGTCGACGGCGTCTTCGGGGTCATGGGGGATGTGGCAACAGAGCAGAACTCCACTTGCTGACCCACCTGCAGCTCGGCGTCTTTAGTGTCACTGCCCACGGATCCAGATTTCCCAAAAGAACTTGGGAAAAAGAAGGAATGGCCACCCTCGGGAGGAGTCATGGGGCTGGTGGCTGCCGAGTGGCACTGGACCACCTCCAGGCTCACCTGTGTGCGCATGTGGTGCTGCCCAAAAGGGGCTGGGGTACGTGGGTCGGTGGGATCTGGAGTCAATGGCACAGCAACCGAGATGTTCTCAATGTCTGCATCTTTCTCTCTGTCATGATTTATGTTTTTATCCTCACCGCTTTCCTCCTGAATTTCTCCATCTCCATCACTCAGCAGCTTAATAGAGATTGTCGTGTCGGCATGTGCTGCTGTTTTATCAGCTTCAGGCTGGTGTATCAGAGGCATGTCATCAGTCTGTGTAGAGTCTTTAACTTGTTCAGAGTCTGATTGGTCAGTGTTGTCACAATCTCCCCCTGAGAGCACTGGATCTTTGGATATGTGGTCTTTATCCGTCTCCTCAACAGAGCTGGCGTTCACGTGTAGTTTTGGCTGATATTCCTCTTGAGTTGTTGACTCTTGACTTGTGTTGAGCTGCGTTCCTTCAGGGGCAGTGCTGCTATCTGAACCCCCTGGACGCCCTCCTTCATCCGTCTTCTCGCAAGGCTGGTGGTCCTCTCTGAGACCCCTCATCTCGTCTTTAAGACTCCCCATTCTGTCTCCGCATTCAAGTGGTAGAATTACCTGCAGGGCACAGCACAGGCACACTGTTTGTGCAATTTGTAACCAGCAACAAGCCCGAGCATGAGTGGAGGATAAAACAACAGCTTGTTTTTGCGCTAAAAATATTCTGTCATATGAAATCGATGTCAAGTATCCAAGCACTCACATGTAACCAAGCTGCATCACTGCTACTACTTGATGGAAATTGTTTGCATGCTTATAATCATAGGACACTAACATATTTACTTTTATTAATCATACTTGATTTAAAATGTATTTTTTTTCTATGTTAAAGTATTTTACTGTTTCATAACCTTTCCACTCTAAAAATACCCCAGCATAGCTCGCGTTTGAATTCAGTTTCCATATCCATAATCACACAACACCAACAGCATGCACAGGAATCCCGAGCACTCATCAAATTTTAACAGTAAAGAGAAACAAATAGTAGAAAATCAAGAGTTAAAGACATACCTCAGCAGTCTCAAGTCAGACTGAAGCTTCTCCACAGCTCTCCTTCAGTTTTAGGTCAAACATCACAAATCTGAGCGTTTATTGAGACCAACATCTGTCCGTACATCTCCCTTGTTGATTGATACTGATTGCAGTGGCTACAGGTTTGTCTCTAGAAGAATCTATCTTAGGCAATCCTCGCTCTTTAGGCTGTGGCTGTGTCTATTGAAAAGCTTCACATTTCCAGTTTCCCTGGAAACCACGGTCGGGTTCTGGCAGTGAGTGGTAATGTAATGACAAAATCTCTGTTCAGCTCTCTAATCATCGGTAAATCATAGTAATTAGCTTCAGGTTCTCATAGCAACACAATGGGAACTATCTGCAGGGAGATAAAAAACCTGTGAACTGGATTTGCAGGAGAAATCTTTAGCAATTTGTGATAAAAGCTTCCACGTCACTACAGATGACCAGTGTGAGGGCTTCTGGAGGTAGGGTGAAGTATGCAGAAGGGGGATTTCTCTTCTTAATAATGGATGACTATTTTGAAGTGAGACAGCGACGTGTCTTTCTGTGAAGGCCACATTTGTCGGACCACTGTCAGTGTAATGAAATCAATGAGCAATCATAGTAAAAAAAAAAAAAAACTGCACTGATGTCCTGCTTTGTTTCATGAGGGGTGATGATCACAGAATCATTACGAGACCCAAAAATGAATGCAAATTCAGCTCTTGTGGAGGAAATATGAGAAATATTAGTAACAGTGAGTGTTATGCTGCAACTGTACATGAAAGACAACAGAGAATTTCAGCTGAAGGAGCCTGAAGGAAGCAGAGCTGTGCCTCCCACACAAACAAACACTTGTAAAACGCAGAGTCTCTCATTCCTCTCTCCAACCTCTCCGCTTTGCGACATGCATTTCTCCAGAGCCTCTTTACATCTGCTCTGCTCGAGTAATTGTGTGGGACAGAGGATGTTTGTGCTTCTTTCATTTTTTAAAGAATCTTCCCCGTCTCGGTTTCGTGGTGGGCTGCAGCTCGGCCAGAACATTGTGTACTGACAGAAGTATTCTCACCCTTAATTCAGTGCCCTCCACCAATCCCAGGCCGCCACTGAGTTCTGTTGCCTAGCAACCGCGTAGTGTGATGGAGGGGAGGTGTGCGGCCGAGGACCAAGGTAGACGGCTCTGATCACACTCTCATCAGGAGCCGTCGGCCTGCCAAAGGCCAACTTCTCGGCAATGTGTTGGTAATAATGACCGTGGTGATTCATTGATGAGAGCGCTCCACAGTGTAAAAACAGAATGCATCACAGATACAGTGCTTCCAGATCCACTAACACTGTTATCTCAACTGTATGTGGCAGCATATCACATTTTATGAACCTGAGAAAGAAGTTGGTATTTGTTTATTTCCCATAATAATAATCACATGTAATGAGATCTATAATGAAGCAAGAAACACAAAAGGAAAATTAGTAGAAAAAAAAAAGACAATTTATAACGATTTGTTTTGGAATGTTAGCTGTGTGGAGATATACACTGCATTTGTTTCAGCATTTCTGATGCCAACATGCCTCCATCCCAACATTATTCCTTGTCTAAAACAAGTTGGCTCAAGTGTTTCAGCTACAACTATTCATTCTTTAGGGATCATTTGGTTTCCATTTTCTGTCCAAACTCCTTGATGGTGTCCGTGGCCTTGTCCGCAGCTTTTCCTATGACTGCTTGAGTCTGCCTGCTGGCTTCTTGAGCAGCTTCAAAAAGTCAAGAGTGAAGCAGAAGAGACATTTTTAGGGAGTTACACAAATAAAATCAGAGTAAAAGTTGTACAGAGTTAGATTAAGGCGAAACCTTTACTATCACCTCACATGCAGTCATGCACGTGTAAAATGTGAGCTTTTTATAAACAAATTTCTATTCCTATTCTATTCCTGTAACAATTTGAGGATTTAGTCTAAAAACCTACTTTGAACCCAGTTAAATTTGAGTATGTTTTAACATCTATAGTCCTGTATCACACACAGAGGTATGTAAGACAAACAACAGTCGAGAGAAATATTATTGGTTGATATTGTTAGTGGAAAAAACTGAAATGGGAGTATTTAGGAGGAAGTTAGGAGTAGATTTTAACGCTATAAAACCCCAGTAGATTTTGTACAGTATTTGTTTTTTGTATCCTGCAGAAGACATGCCCAGATCTTTTGTGTAATAAAAGATCTTATTTTTGGAATCCCTTGATTTTATCCACTACAACAGTCCATTGCTTCACACTTTTCCAACACTGAGAGCTGAGTTTACTAAATTTCATTTAAGTTACATTTTATATTTCAAGAGCTTAGGTTTTATTTATCATTAAACATTTATTTCGGGAGAAAACTGACAGATAACTTTTGTCTGCTCCAGTCTACTGTTTGCATTATAACATCACGATGCTTCAAAGACAGAGGACTGTACACTTTACCTGTGCTGGCTGTTTCTTTGGAGGAGTCTGCCACCTGCTGCACAGCGTCCTGAGCTGCCTGCACTGGAGACACATCACAGAGTCTTACAGCGACTGACCTCATAGAGGTAAACAACTATTCCAGTTAAGTCTTTTGCTTTTTCAGACTCCAACTCAGTGTAAAAAACTCTTCAGAATGCCTTAAATTTGTAAGATCTCAAAGTCTTTTACATGTAATAGAGTATTCAAGCAGTTATTATTACAATACAACTCTTTCACCAAAAAAAAGACAAACCATTTGTGAGAGTTTTTCCCTGACTACCAGGTGTTACATTGGCTGTGTCATCTTACAGCTTTAGGTCTGTACCTGCAGTGTCAGTGACCCCTTTAGCAGCTGCGTGGCTCGTGCCTTTTAGGCCCTCGAAGGACTTCTTAAACGAGGCCATGGCTTCGGTGTTTGTCCCTGCAGCTTCAACACATCCGTCTGACCCGACAGCAGCGGGAGTGGCCGTTTAATACCGTCTGTTGGAGCCCGACACCACCGAGCCTGCACGTTCCAGCCGGATTAACCAAAACAAAACCCACCCAAAGAGGCCCGATCAGACTGGCATCCCAAATATGGCAGCTTCCCGCCAAGAGCCGGAGCACTATCAGCAGATTTTACACATCAAACCGCCAGACAGGAGTGAGCAAAGAGATAAAACACGTGAGGATGATGCATAATAGATTCTCATTTAGACTAACATGCAGAAAAAAGACAGAGAAAGTGATCACAAAAGTGAGCTTGGACATTATCAAACAACACTAACAAATGGTTTTATTTTTTTACTTTTTATTTACAGAGGATTTGTATTTCTGGCTTAACACATAAACCTTTATATTGACAAGTCCTGCAATTTAAAGCACATATTGATATGACAATTATGATTCCAAGACATAATATATTGACTTTAACTCGTTAAAATCACACACAAACACGCGCACACACAAACATGTATACTGTCCGTTTCTAACAGATAGTTTACTGGAATGATTTCACAAGCAACTATAAAGATACAATGTAAAAAACTCTTACTTCAAAAAACTTTCAAATGAATCTCCAAAGAAATGCAAAAAAAAAGAAAGAACCCACAAACAGGCATTGTCGACACTTAAGAGGATATTATTGTATTCATATCTGCTTGCAACCGGCCATATTTATTTTTTCCACTCCCAATGTCTCATTGGAAGATGATGAACATCTATTGCACATTTCTAAATACAGATACACACAAGTACAAAGTCACAAGCCCTGGCTCTGGTCTCATTTCGTTGGGAGGGAATCAAGGAAATGAGACAGAGAGGACAAATCCTACATCTCAATAAATACCTACACCCAACACATTACATTAAGAACATGACATTTACAATATATAATAATAAAAGATTTGTCTCGAAGGAAGAACATTTTTCAGTGGGAATGCTTGTCTTTTTGTTGTTTTTTTGCAACGGGGATATAATTGTAATAGTTTCAGCATTTGTCCTTTTTATTATTAGAAATATTATTGTGCTGCTGGTTGTATGGTGGCTCGGAATGATGCTTTTACGCTTCTGGCTCGTAGTCCTGGCTCTCCTGGGGAAACAAGAACAGGTTTTGAGAGGCAGGCAGGTCGAACTCGCGGCGCAGAGAAGCTGCAGGTTAAGTTGAACAGAAAGGCTTTAATTAAAACCTAATCGCTTTAAATTCGGCTTTAATCCGTTTAAGTAGAATATATGACAGAGAGCTTATGGCGGCACATGATAGCTCTCAGCTGAAGGTAATGATGTCACTATATCACAGCTGAGCTCCTCTGCTGCTTCAGTGTGTCTCTCCAGCCTGCAGAGGGCAGCACAAGCCTGCAGCAGCTTCAAGGACGTGTCGTGAGCACACTCCGCGTATCCTTGTAACTCTGCACACGCCTCCACCACGCGCAGGGTGGTGAAAAAAATAGCACTGGCCTCCACTCGTCTTAAGTCATCTAATGTAGTCACAAAACCAAGTGTGAAAGTGGACGAAATGGGTTTTCGTGTCCAGTTCCTCCCTGAGAAGGCTGGGTTCAGTCTGCAGCACTCATACTCCATATTTACAGCAATGCAGGGAGACCCTGACATTACCCACAATGCACGGAGGCGAGGAGCATCATCACCACACCCATTCAGACCGAGCTCGCACATCGCTGGTGTAGCAAGGGATGGGGGAGGGGAGAGAGATGCGGAGGAGGAGGAGGAGGAGGAGAGAGATGGAGGAAAGAGGTGGAGGAGGACGAGGATGATACAGGCTACAGGCGCTGAGAAATTCACTGTTAATTTGGATCTCAGGGAATATCTCAGTTTTATTCCTTTCACTGATTATTGCAATAATCCACTGATGGAGGCTATAAGCAGGAATTAAAAGAAAATCCAAGCAAATGCACTGAATAAATTGAACACTATTAGAGATCATGCAAAATCTCAAATTAAATCTTCTTCCAGCTGAAGCTGATTCAGACTATTTCAAAATTCAATGAGAATATCACAGGTTTTATGGCTAAAAGCACAAATGAAGCAGTGCTTTAAATCATGACATATACAAGTAAAGCTATACTTTCAATATCATGTGCATTGTGTGATATTTTTATATACTATCACAGCTATTTAAAATGTACTTCCGAAGCCATCGGTTCTGCACAGTTCGTCTCGCCCCTGACAGCCAAATTCCAAAAATAACCATCTGTGTCAGACTCACATCCTTCCTCCATGGGCGCACACACACCGACACACACCCAGCACTCAGTGTAGGTAGGTGGTGCTATATTCACCGTACTCTGTGAGGCAATTGGCTTGTTAAGCCCTCTGTTTTCATTTCCATAGAAAGGAAGAATTACCTCGGCGTGTGCTGTAGTGTTTTTGTGGGACACAAGTGGAGGGCAAGTGTGGAGCGCTATTGAAATTGCAATACAGCTAAAATGTGTAGCCATGCAGAGCCCGTGAATACTGATGAGCATCCATCTACTGTAAGTGAATGGACTCATCCCTGCCTGCAGTCCGTCACTTTGGAGGTTTTTCTTACAGGCTTTCACGCAACATTCAAAAATCTATCTATAATAAAATCATTTGATGTGATACTTTGGTGTAGAGCACAGTCATGTATGCGCTTTGTGTCGTGGAGGCTGGTTACCTGCTGGGACTCATCATATGTCTCCCCTTCTGGCTCCAGCATTGCCTCTCCCTGGCCCTCCATGGCCTCCTGCCCATACTCCTCAGGCTGCAGAGAGAGTGAGACAGAGAGATGAAGAATGGAAAGATTCACAGAAACAGAAGCAACAATGCATAAATGTAGTTATTGGTAGAGTTTTAACTGGTGTTTTTGCACAACGTATTCAAATATGATAGTATGATTATGTTTGAAAATATGAAATAATACAAAGTAAAATCATTTTTTTAAATTTTGGTTGGCTGGCTTCCAGGACAGATTGCCATGAAATTTTGCACAGACCTTTTTGTCACCCACAGGATGACTTGCCAGAACTCCGGTTACTCCCTGACTTTTACTCTAGTGACAGAATTGGGTCAGCATTCCAATTTGTGCAATACTCTGGTTTGTGACGAAATACCTGAAAAATTAATCATATTCTGACCAGCCTCACTTGTACTTTGCATTTCGTTCTTCGTGTCAAAACTTAGCAGACTAACATGCTAAGCAAAGATGGCGAGCATGGTGAACATTGCAGCTGCATTCCATATCACTTTCAGTATGCTCTGCATCTGCCCATACAAAGTACATAGTGTTGCATGCAATATGCATATAATTCTGACATGCTACTTAGTCATAATATTATGCCGTACATTTTGACTGTCTTGCTCATATAACTGTTGCAATCTGTAGTGTGAAACGAGCTGTCATCTATCTGTGCACTCTTGGTTGGTTAAGCTTGTTTATACTTGCACGACACTGTGACGAATCCTCCGCTGTGCAGAGTATAGTGGGTCAAAATGCCCCAAAAAAGCATTCTGGCTTTGCAGTATGAAAGCCAGTATGCTTTTCTGGGCATTATGCATGGTAGAATGGGTACTGGAACGCATCCTACGTAGTGTCGCACGAGTATAAACAAGCATGGGATGCAGAGAGAACACAGACAGACGACAGCACATTTCGCACCACAGACTGTGACAGAAGGTGTAAAGTTATGATGAACTATTATGTCCTAATTGAGTGCATACTGCATGAAACAGCACGTACTTTGCAAGGGCAGTTGCACTGAAAGTAAAAAGAAAAAGTATGTGATGTGATTGTCATATTAGTATTGTGACTGTCAGCATGCCAATATACTAATGGTAGCATTTACTTCAAAATGTGTGCAAATACAGCCACTAGCATAGCTGTAGATTCTTAGTCTTGTTCATAGATTGCAGCAAAGTTATTGTGAGTCGATTGTTATGATAAGGCTGGCACAAACCGAGGCTGGAAAGTCCAAAACCAACAATGCATTAATCTGTCAGCATTTCTCACACCTGCCCAGTTTGTGGCACTGTGCCCAAAGCTCGCTGGCTCTTATTCCTTCTTTAAAAATGGGTTTCACTTTCAAAAAACGATCAATAACTACTTAAAACAGCTGGTCACTGCCGCTCGCAGCAAACATCGCTCAAGCAGAAGTTAATATTACATTCCTTGGTGCCTATTTTCAGCTGTAGACTGATACACGTTTTGATAGTCCAGTGAGCGTTTACAGCAGTGGAGCTCACTGATGTGGTTTTACAATTTTTCGGACAGCAACGAAGCTCTGTGGCACAAAGGACAAAGCTTTGCACAGGCAGCACTTGTTAGTGAGATCTGTTCGTTGTTGGTTTTGGTCTTTGCATGGCCTTTAGCTCTCTGTCTGTGTGGTGGTTGCAACTCAGTTGTTAGAGGCGTTGTCCTTTAATCAGAAGGTTGCATGTTTGATACCAGTTTCCTGTACAAGCGCTACAAGCAACTGCAAGCAACAGCAGCTTCCTGCAATCAGACGTGCAATTTCTCCAAGAATTGCACAGTGCGGTTATTATTAAATAGTTTCCATTATTAAAATTACTATGTTATCTCATCTTGTCAGTTTAAAAAAATATATGTATAAATGCCAGATTTATCCTTTAATAACTGAAGTAACACTGAAAATCGAATAACTTGATATCTCGAAACTGGGATGCTTCACCACAGTAAAAGTGACCATATAGTATATGCTTCTGACAGCTTTCTTAAGCAGGCAGCTCTCCATCACTGCTGCACCTGCTACTACAGAGCCCTGAAAACAAAGCTAGTGGGTCACCACACATTTATTTTTAAACCCAGCACTAATCAAGTCAATTAGGTCAGAGAAGAACAGACTATAATCCCATGTGCTGTATCAAGCTAGTGTTATTGCTGTAAGCCCACCAACACGATTAGCATGGTCTTAGAGGCTGCACAATGGGAAGACACACCTAATCAGATGGATCATTGCCTGAGAAAAAGTGAACATGAAAAAGACTGTTTATGTGATTATGGCACAGGGGAAAGATAATATGGCACAGGGGACAGATAAATTGTGTGTCTGATTGGTCACACATTTGAATTCAGTCGAGACAAAAGCAAAGACTTCTGTTCAGACTGTATAGCACAAGTGTCTGAAACAATGGTTTGAATGAAGTTTCTGAGTTACATAATTTGCTGTATGAATGCTGTAAGTGCAATTTTATAGTGGAAAATATTGGTTATTTTATAACATTGGCTCCCTTAATAAATCCACAGGATAGAGGGGATGTAAAGCCCGACAAAGCTAACACTGGGCCAAAAACTAGCTCTGCACATTTGATAACAGTGTCAACAGTTTAGCAGTCTGTTGTCAGGGTGTTGAAATGAGGAGTTTTATCACTCAGATAGTGCCTTGGAAGAGCCTATTAGAGCAGGCTGTCAGATTTACTAGATTAGCGAGTCAGTGGAGGGGGTCCAGCTCTGAGGGATGAAGGCTTAGGACTGGATGGGGACCTCACTGTTTCTCTGACAGTGAAATGCCAGCAGTTGACAGAGCATCACCCAGCCATTAAAGGTAAAGAACACAGAAGAAAGACAGGCTGGTAAAAAAAAAAGTGTGCCACTCAAATTTCAAAACTTGGCATTAAGTTGATTTTCCCATGTTGTTGCGGGCAGTCAAATCTGTTTCACGCCACTACTTGCATCCTCAGGATCACATTGTGATGTAAGCGGGGACAGAAAGCAGTGACATTAAGGTCACTGAGTGGCACAATAATGGAAAAGTCATGTGTTTTAGAAAGCCGATACCCCCACTGAGAGATGTTTAGGTCACCCGAACAGTGCAACAGGCTGATGTCTTATTATAGAATGTCGGCAGCTCTGCAGACTGCATTCATCCCTTTAGCTTCCTCCAACAAAATGAGTGTGAAACAAGGCTTAAATTTATGTTCATTTAACGTGAAAGAACTATTTGTTAAGCAAGACAAATTTAGTATAGTAAGTGTCTGTGCTGACAGCAGAGGAATAAAAAAGATAAAATGCAGACTAGTAATTCCGTTTCGCAGTGACATGCAGATTCATCAGATTTAGCCGTGCTGTCTGAGTCTGGCTCTGCTACAACCCCGATCCTGTCCAGGCTTTAATGAACACAACTTAGAGTGAGCTGCCAACTGTAAGTGAGCCTTGGATTTGGAACAGAGATTTTTGTCCTTAGGTACACAAGCAAACACAAATAGGCCCAAACAAGAGTACCAAGAAGTTGATGTGTTGCTAATATGCGTGTACTGGGTAGTTTTTTGTAATGATTTCTATGTGTATGAAATTCAAGTCTGACTCAGCCTGTGCAACAGAATATAATATCGTCTGTGACTCTGGAAGAGGATTTCAAACTTTTTTCCTAAAATAACCCTGACAAAGTCTTCTGGATTGCATCGGCTTGTGCTTGAGACTTAGATTTATTACAGAAAACCTGTGTTACAAAGCGAAGTATAAAGAAAAGAGATTATTTAGCATCATGGGAAATGTAGGCTCCTGCATATGTTTGAAGCTTGACACCAGAGTGGCTCAAGTTGGGATATTCTTGCTTTTGCTGCTACAAATTCAACAGTTCTTTTTAAAGTCTGTGTCTAGAAAAGCACAGCTAAATTGCAGAAATACCCCTATTAAGAAACATTTTCCTACTAGAAGTGTAAAAGATGGTTTTCAAAACTTTCTGAAGCTGTATTTGATATCTGTTTAGTTTGAATATTGCCAGGACACATTAAGTGTCAAATTTTAAGCATTAAATACCTAATTTCCTGCATTCTGATCACTTTTTATGCATTAATTTGTGCCTTTTCTGCATTCATTTATGATGGAGGTGCCTTTATTTATGTGACTGTGAACACAAAACACACACATTTACTTTTCTGTCCTCTTTTGTGTCTTTGGGAAAGTCCTCTGTTTAAATGTGCATGTGGCATCTATTCATACTAATGATACATTGTTTAAATTTAATGAATTTATAAACATGTGGACTTTAAAAGCTTCTATGTGTTTCAGCAAGATTTTGACTCACATTCAAACCTTTCAAATCTTTCTGTGTCTGTGTTTTGGGGTAATTTTTCAGAATCATGACCATCTCAACTAAAAGCATAAATGCAACACATTGTGGCTATAACCGATTAATACTTTGGTTAAATCTATACCTATCTGAAACATTGTTTAACTTCTAAAACAAAAGCAACACTTCTAAAAGTAAAGTCAAGAAAACACCTGCTGGCTCACAGCTTATTGGTTTTGAGATTTTTGGCGAAAAAAAGTACCCCAACATCAGACTTCCTCCTCATTTTCCCTTCAGGCTTCTCCACTGTTATCAACCTGCCTGTGTGAGCACAACGCCAGAGGAAATCACAACGCTGTGTGTCTGTGTGTCTGTGTGGCGAGGATAATTACGTTTGCCATGAAAGATTCAGCGGTTATATGAGCTCATAATTCATATTTTGGGAGCAAAAAAACAGACACTCCGGTTTCCGGTTGGAGGCATTGTTGCATCTGAGTAACTTCATATCGTTTTTTTCAGTCTGCTTCTTTTTATGGTGGGAAAAATGCATATATTCGGAATATCTGAGGGGGATGTATCTCCTGGACCCTGGCAAACTGCTGCTAAATCCTGACTAAGTCTAACCATTAACCTTTAAATGAATGGAACAGTTTTCTGACACTAATGCATACCTCAGGTGGCTAATTAAAAAAAAGGTGAATGTACACAGGGTATATGTGGGAATAACACGAGGTATGCATGTTTTATAATACGGGGAATGTAATAGCTTTAGGCTTATAGGCTTTGTAGACACCACTTTGGGCTTTGGAAACCTAACAAAGCAAAAAAAATCATAATTTATAGATGAATTCATAATAAAAATGATCAGCGGTTACACTCAAATGTAATATAAATACAATACTGTCCTCACAGATATGTTAAATTAAGCTTTGTGTTGTAGTTTTTCAGTCTATGTTTTTCAGGACAGCGAATTTGCAACGTGTCAGTCAACAAACCCCTAATATGATTTCACAGTTAACGGACTCTGTGTCGGTGTGTATGTAAACACACACTGCACCACTGTTCTGTCTGGTGAAAGGAACCAACAGCAGAAAACAAAGACGTGTGCAACACATACGTTCATGTCAGTTGGGAATTCGTCTTTCTTCCCCAGGCCGGTGGCAGCGACGATGTTTCCGACGGCTCCAGTGGTTTTCTCAGCCACTGCAGACACACACACACATATAGATGTAACGTTATCTCCACAGATTGTGCAGACAGATTAAAAGCATGCACGTGATGGAAGTCCTCTTTTGTTTCACCAATTGATTATTGCACATAATGGCCACTTACACATAACCCCACACACACCCCTCCCCGCTGCCATAATGAATTTGCCATTATCCAGTTAGGAGTCATGTCTTGCCAGTGCAATGAAACTAAGCTTCTTACTGCAGTGATAATGATGGTGGGATTTTCAAGAGCGGGTGGAAAACTCACCTGTGCCCACGCTGTCTTTGGCCTTGTTACCTGGGTTAAGAAAAGAGGAAATCATTTAGAAAAGATGGAAGTTCTTTTGCAAATCATGAACCATTTGACACTTTGAGATTAATTTGTATTTGTGTGTAGATCCTGGAACTTTACACTGTTCTGAAACTAATGACTGAAGCACTACTAGCATTTATTTTTAGTAAAATCTCTGAAGGCTTCCATGTAGTTGTTAAAATGCACCGTTTCTGAGTTACTTTCTCAAAGCTGATAGCACAACTCCTAACATACTGTTGCTACAGTACAGTATGTCAACAGACATATAAATTCAGACATCCAGCCTTTGAGAACAACTCACATGGCAAACCGTCACTAAATATCAATTCATATAAGTAGAGGAATATCCTTTGTGCATATTATTTACTGTTAACCTGAGATACTGGAGAAAAATCAAGGCTCCTGCACTTGGGATTTCTTGGTATTGTTACTGAGGCGAGTTATTAAACTATATAGTTGGTTTAAACCATAACTAAGGCATTGCTCAATTCTCTGACCACTGGCAGATCTCATCCATCTACACTGTACTCCATTATATTGTTTGGGCAACCCACTGTGAGCCCACTGGTTCTGATCGCTCAGGCCCTGTCATCCTCTCTTTTCCTCGGCCTTATTGGTCCCTGAGGGCCTTTAAAAGCAAACTGAGGAGAGACGAAATAAGGATGAAGCAGAGAACTGTCTCAACAAAAGGCAGGCCTCAAAGCAAAAATATACGTCTAAGAGATGCGTCCATTTAGGCTTTGGTGAAGTGCAGCTACGGCACAATGTCTACAGAAACACAAATGGATGATGGCGGTGGTGTGGAAAGCTGCATGATATTAGAAATATGAATATTTAGAAGTGACATGTGATATTTATAAGCTTAGAATTCTCCAAAACAACCATAGACTTAATGCTATCTATTATTTGTTAGTGTTTAAGTAAAATGATTACAAAAATGTAACATTTCAAAGGGTGAGCTCTTTTTGCATGAAAAAATCTCATAATTAATGATTCTTTTACTTGTTTACACCTGCGGTTTATCACTTTGAGGCTTTAAAATGAGAACAAACAGCACTGATGTACCAAAATGCACAAACATAAGTTAACTTCACTTGCAAATTTTACCCTGTAACTCCCCTGAGCACCGATAATATAAATCATCATCATAGTAGGAATACAATTGAAACAGATTAGGAAGATTGTCATTATTTTGTAATGCAACTTCAATCTGTAGCTACTGTTTATCAAATGTAGCTAACAGCAGGAACTGCCATATAGTAAGACTGATGTGTTGTGACTGCACATATTCACAAAAGTAATAATATTTCTCTAAAAGCAGTGCTGCCTAAATCTTCCATTGTGTTCTAATAAGGCAAACAGATATTAGTTGTGACATTAAATCTCATCTTGTGCAGCAGTTTTCTCATTTCCGCCTGCCCCTGCCTCACTCAGGCTGCCTGCTCTGCTCAGCTGGGTGGGTGGTCTGCAGCAGCAGCAGCTGCTGTCAAAAGGTGGGCCACAAACCTATCAAATCACTCTCACCCCTCCTCCAAGAGGGGCCTTCGAGCATATCATACGCAGCTTTCTAGGGCACCGCGATGCTCAATAAGCAGCACGCGAAGGCACAGAAATGCCACGGTAACGATCCTTTTCCCTGCTTGTGCGACATGGACATGAGGAAAATGCACATGTTTTGACTACTGCCTGATATGTTTTGTAGTTCTGATGAGTGACAGGGACACTGTGCTAAATGTGTTGAGTAATGAGATTTCACCGAAATGCATCTGACAACTTCTGCTTCTGGAATACTGAAGGTCTCTTGAACGCACCCAAAGCACACTGTTGCAGCATCAGTGATTCGAGCTGGTGACTGTAGAACAACCAGCAGGGGTGTCACTGGAAATTTGGATCTCTGACAGCAGCTCAACAACTGACAAAATAAATCCCTGGCAGGTCTGCTCTTAGTCCCCTGAGTCACACTGACCCCCTGACCACTATGTAACTAACTGTTTATCATAAACAACATGCAGATATTAGTCAGTGTGGATATTTAGTGAGTGTAATCACGTATTCAGAGCTGAAACACTGAGCTGATTAATCAGTTTTTTGATTAACAGAAAATAATCACCGACTCTTTTCAAAATGATTAACAGCGTGAGTCATTTTTCAAGCAAAAATGCTAAACATCGCCTATTTCTGTCCTCGCAATCGTGCAGAGTTGCTGGTTTTCTTCTCTTATGTAACTGTACACTGTGAATCTTTGGGTTTTGGGCTGTTGACTTAACAAAACAAGCAAACTGAAGACATCACCATCGACTATAGGAAACTGTCTTCCCTGCCTTTTTTATTTTATAGACTAAAATATAACCAATAAAATACATTCAAATGACCAGATAATGAAAATAACTGTGAGCAGTGAGTTTTATATTGAGACGTAGTGAAGCCAAGGCTTTACAACTAAAGTAAGCTTCTCTAAAATATATCACCTTGGTCTGTTTAAAAAAAAATAAAAAATTATTATTTGGAAAATGTTTAAAGCGAATCACTTCATAATGATTTTACACTATTAAAGAAGTATCTTGAATTACTATCCAGTAACACAGATAATTAAATGATGCATGTCACTGATAAGATACGATAAGATAAGAAACTGAAGCTGTGAAAGTTGGTCTTTTTATAAAAAGATTCAGACAATATTTTAGCACTTTATACCATTCCCTCTGCAAGCTGCCTGCTGCTTCTTCTTCAGCTGTTGTACCTGCATCTCACATGTTGTTCACTTGAATAATGATCTTAAGCAAGTAATATGGCTTGGGATAATATGCTTAGATGCATGTCTGGCAACTGCGCTTTAAACGAGGAGACAGAGGGTCTAATTGGTATCAGATATCCGTGAGGGTGCCCTCTACAAGTTAGCCTGCACTTTAAAAAGGACAAAAGCAGAGGCCTCTAGCCTGTTTGTCTCCAGGAGGTGACCGCAGGCTGAGACTCTTCTACAATCTGCTGCTGTCCAATACAGGGACATGTGGCAGGAGCTGCTCCCACCATCCTGCCGCCCCACCCCCACCCCGGCCTCCATCTCCTGCCTGTAGCCCGGTCAAGTCAAACAAGAGGCCACAAGGACGTTCAGCTTCCTCATATCACATCACCGACGTCACAATTCCTCCAGTGCATCTTTCTCTAGCTGCTATTCTACAGAAACCTGGAGCTGATGCTGTGGCGCTGATTTTGATATGATGTGTAAACACGTATTGATGTACTGCATCCGCCTGCATAACTAAAGCAAAGATATTGATCAGCTGACAGGCGGGCTGATTCATGTTATTGGTATTGCTATGATGAACTGCATTGAATGTATTAAAGGCGAGCACTCAGTTGCACTTTATGGTGCCTTATACTAGGAAATATCAGTCATTTGAACTTACACCACACAATGAGTCCTGTAAATAACTAATATTGTCCCCTAATTGTACGATGATGGTGTAAAAATGCATCCAGCCGCCTGCTGGTTGGAAGTCACTGTATAATTTAACCATTTGTTTCAGGATGCTGCATGAGCTGAATCCTAAAATGCTATTATTTGTGGCTGCTTCTGTATGAACATGACCAGGGCCTGTGTATGATTTGCATGCAAATACTCTGCAAACAGAGATTCTGGGATGATCTTACCTACAAACATGACTCCTTCTTTAGTCTTTTCAGCTGCAACTGCAACTCCTTCCTTGGTCTTCTCTGCAGCCACAGCCATCCCTTCTTTCGCTTTAGACAAACCCTTCATAAACACATCCATCTTGGCCGAGCTACTGTGGAGAGATGGACAATACGTGCTGTCAGTGACCACCACTGCTGTCATGCAGTCTGACATTTAACAGCTCATATTATTAATGAGGGCGTGCAGTCATGTTATTTCTATGTATTTTTAATAAAGCTTTATGGATTTCTGCCTAACATAAGAACATATAGTAAAAGAGGGCAGGACCGCCTCCTGTGGCAGATCGGGACAGCTGCAGCTCAGCCATCAGGCTGTAGTAAAAACCTCCTGTTCACTCATGCATTCAGCCCCATTTTCACATCCTCGTCAATGCATGAAATATTCAACGGCAAAGAAAAAAAAAGATTTCAATGAAATGGTTAATTGTGGTGGCGCTCATTAATTATTGCTCGTCTGTAATGCTACTCTCAGTGGCAGAGAGATGACAGGGCTGCGCCAGGCCCTTTTTTTAATTTTTTATATTAAGGAACCGACCAGTAATATCACACTACGAGAAGGTGGCATTTTATTCCAGGATTGCTGGGGGAAGGGAGGCACGATGTACAGTGTGATGTCTGCACGCATCACGGTTTTAACGTCGAATTATGAGGAAATAATCTGACAGGCGACATTATGATGGAGCAGAGGGACTGAGCAGCAAGACTCGGACGGTTTTCCTTGCATTGGACACCCATCCATCCTACAGAGTCCCATCCTGGATGCTGCCGGTCAAGTCTGCAACATCCAGCATCCATATTTACAGTACATTCATATACATGCACCCATTTACGATGTCGACAGGTTGTCACGTTCACGTCCCTCCCAAACTGTTGCGTTAACTACCTTCCAAACAAAAATGGATAATAAACTGAAAGCATTTATTGGAATGATTTTACGCACGGCGCAAACCTTCCAATGACGACGCGCACAGGCATGGTCTCAAATGGTGGTGACCTCTATATGCTGAGCAAAATAACAACAATAAAAGAATGCAACAGGAAGAAGCGCGTCCTTACCTATTTACAAATAGCTTTCGACTTGTCCCCTTATGATTGAGCCGCACGGTCGAGTCAAACTATCGTCTTAAATGGGAGATATCTTCAAATGATCACTAGGTGGGCCTTCCTCGGGCTGATCTCCACCAACAGGGACGG
>OMNN01028318.1:26480-42359 GCA_900302755.1 Chromis chromis | reverse complement strand
CTGACAGGACAGTTTAAATTTTAAAACCCTGAGTGAGACACGCTGCAGAATGTACAGGGTGTGGCTATTAAATAATGAGACATTGATCAGTGGGCGAGAATAAATAAACCCTGAAAGTTTCAATGTGCTCAAGTTAAAACAGAATTACAACATTAGTCTAAATCTTTAATATCCTTACTTGCAGCCTTTGGGATTTGCTAGTTTTAGATTTCGATTTGAAATCGATTAATTGTTCAGCCCTAATACATAGTAAGGATCTTGCCATTTGCCTTTCCAACTGAATTATTGAATATTATTATTATCAAATTTTAAATCATTCTAGCTATCCAGCTGAAACCTATATTTCAGCAACTGCTTTTAAAATAAAGTTATTTCTACACAATAATCTATTTCTGTGCTGTAAAAAGCTTAACATCTGCACTAATAATGCAACAGATTAATTTATATTCATTTTGGAGAAGGTCAAAAGCCCAGGCGCTTTCCTTGCCAGCTATGAAGTGAAACTGCGCGCACAGCAGATATCTTGGCAGATGTCAAACAAAAAGTGGGCTCCTGATGGTTTACAGGCTGATTAATATGCTAGAAGAGTTATAGGCCAGATGATAGAAACACAGCAGTGGATGTTTAACAGTGCTGAGACGCCCTGCTTGCATTTATCAACAGCTGTCAGACTTTCTGTGTAGACAGTCTTCATATTCAGTGTCATTTGATCCATCCTGCGCCCACAGAGGACAGAGCTTTGACTCCAGCCGTTTTAAAGTCCCATCCTGCTTCCTTGAGATTTGGGACTGGATCTGAGGATGGGAGGAATGGTAATATGTGTTCCCTCTTTCCAGAAAGGCTATAATCAATTTCAGTACTATAAATTAGATCATTAATAAGAATGAGGAATCCACAAGTTATCACTGCTTTCTGTTTTTGGGTCATTGTCAGCTGTATTGACAAAAATTGTTGAAAAATGATACAGTGTGTTGGCAAATTCACTTTTGGGTAAACAAAGACCTGAATGTAGAAAACCTTACAAATCATAGTAAGTAACTATGGCAAATTTCAAGCTTGACCAATCTTAACTGGTTGTGCATCTCACTTTTGCAATTCACCTTATCTACACAGGTTCTCTCATTTGTTTATTAGTGCCGTTCCAGTGGCTTGGTATTCATCTACTGATAGCACCAACATATTTGTATGACTTTTCTTACCCTTCCAACCATCACAAGTGGTGCAGTAAGAGCAGAGGTTGTAACAGCAAGGTTCCTGAATTCAGTATAAGCAACTGTCTCCCTACTGATTTCAGGGCTGTGCTGTTTAAAAAGATGTGCACATGAGGTCTGCCCTGAATAAATAGGGGGAGGAAAAAAAATGCATTTTCTGCTGTGTTGTTGCTCCTGTAGTCTTTGGGATTAAGCTCGGCTCACTCCTTCACCCTCCCTGGTGACACTGGCACCTTTAGTTGCTATGGAGCCTGTGCAGCAGAAACACGACTTGGTCACATATGGCCGGCTGTAAATAACTTCTTGCATGCAGGTGAGTCGAGCTTTCCACGCAGGTGAATGTACAGCAAAGTCATTCAGAATTCACCACCTGACAATGTTTACTCTCTGCTTGGTTGGGCTGCAAGTTGGTGGTGGTTTCTTCAGTTTTTGCTGTCCTGGGTGCTGCTGACATCAAGGGAGGGGAATTGCAACAGGAGTGCAAGTCAGGCGGCTTGCTGGATTACCAAACTGGCCAAAGTGGTCAACTGGGACACCAAACTTGATTTGATAATTTGATTACCTGCAGATTTGTTAGGGAATTTGCACCTCTCAAGAACCATGCTAACAAAGGTGGGACCTGCATTATTAAGCAATCATGTAGCTCTGTCTTGTCACAGGCATGTGTGTCATAATTTAGATTTAAAAACCTACATTATTTTATGTCATATGAGTTCACATGGTGCATATTCACAAATTAAATACAGTTTAGTATAATAATATCACACTAATTGGCACTAATTGCAAGGAGAGACAATAGAATACATACACAACAGGGCAACTGCAACACATTTTTGTGCCCCAGGGGCTCCAAGCAGCTTAGCAACTGTCCCTTGAAAACTAATGCATGTTGTTATAGACAGTTTATTGGTCCACCAGTAGGTTATGTACACATGGAGTGCTGGAGACGAGTTTGTGCATCTTCTCAAAACTCCCTGTGAGATTTATTTTCACTTTGAGACAGAGTCTGTGCAGAGTTCAGAGGTGCAATGCTGTAATTTTGTGGTTCTTATGAAACTCATTAGTCTAATTACACTACACATTTAGCGCGCAGAGGTCATTTGCATATCCAGCATGCAGACAGGGGGTGATGTTTACAGTTAAATGGATGTGCAACGCACGTTCTCTCTAGCTCCCATTCACATGTCTTTATCAGAGGTCTGCAGCAGTAATCCTCTTAAATTCCAGTCAACAGAGGCGGAGCAAATTGCGTTTTACAGTTTCCTCCCCCGGTCACTTGCTGTGTGAGACACTTGTGTCGGGGCTGCCACGGCCGATGGACTTTACCGCAACATGTCTGGTTTTGGTGTTTTGTGCAGAGTAGCTGCGTAATAAACGGTGCGTCGGAGCAGATGCGGCTCTCACCATGACCAGTCCCAGGAAGCGGAGCCTCCAGGCGGCGTTGATCCTCCTGTCTGTCGCCCAGCTGACTGCAGGTACAACACTTTCACCGTGGGCATCACACAAATCAGACGTGTTCATTCAGTTAGATCCAATGTTTTGAAGATTTGACACCAGTTTACTGCCTCCTACGCTGCACTGTGTCGTTTAATTCAGCTGACTTGTTAAATCGCTCCTTCTGTATTCTCAGGAAGTTAACCAAACAGAAGAATTATTGCATCCAAACAGCATGAATTGAGTTATTTTATACCAACAAATGTCAAATCAAAGAGCACTTCAAAGTTCATAGGATTACTTTTTCCCATTAGACTTATTATCTGTTGGTGTTAAAGCCTTGAATGTAAAAATCAGTTATGTAAAGAAAATAAAAACTTACCTCCTACATGCAAACTGTAGGTGTTAATAGACAGCCTGTTTTATGGTTTCCAAAATAGCTTACTTAAAATGAAAACAGATCAATGTAGCAGAGCTGCAGGATAAACATAATTTTAAATATATATATATATATAGAACATTGTCAGTTTTGCAGTCAGTTCACATGCTGTGGAGAGATTATGGTGTTTTAAGGCACAACTTTAAACTTGGTTCATGTAGCAGCAGGGTCGCTTTATCTCAAACATCTTATCTTATCTAAGTGTTGCCTGTATATCTAAGATTGAAGCTGCTTGTTTAATAACAAATATGCTGTTTTTTTGGGTCAGAATTCATACAAGGGCTGAAACAATTAGTTGATGCAGAATTAATCTGGAACTATTTTCATAATTGATTACTTGTTTCATTCATTTTTTAAGCAAACATAGTGACCTGGTTCTCTGGTTCAAGGTTCTCATGTGCTGCTTTTTCTTATCACATACAAAAGAAAATCTTTGGGTTTGCAGATTGGACCGAACCTGAATTCTTAACAGGTCTTCATAAACAGAACTACTGGATGGTTCAGGCAGAGAATACAACTCTAATTTGAAGAGTGAAACATGTTTGACAGCCACATGTGTGGCTTGTTTCATTTCCAGAGGGGCAAACAGGAAGGAGGGTTAAATATTGAAGAGGTTTGAGGAATAAGTTTGGCAGAAGACATTTCTTATGTTACACGCAGCAAATGACAGACGTGCATGTGCATTTTCAGTTAAATATAATTGAACATTCGAACTCTGGGGTGTTTTTTTTCCTATGCGATCACTAAAGTTAACAGGCTGCACAATACAGGTAAATCAATAACAGAGGCGTCAAATGAAAAATACTGTACATGCATTCAGTCTCTCCATATACTTTTCATAACAATCAATAACTGCTTAATGCCTCTGAAGTTAAATTCTCCTGCAAGCCTCTCGGCTCTGTACTTCTCTTATCTGGAATTGCATCTGAATTATTAATTAAATTATATAGAAAAATCAGTTCATCCTACAAACAGAAAAGGCAGATTTATACAATACAAAATAAACACATGAAATATAAAACAATGTGTGAGTGTGTGAATGAGTAATGTTGGGTTGTGCACTTGCTGTTCTTTGCTGCTGTGAAAATGAACTAATTGTTGGTATCATAGTTGTAAATATCTTGCCTCAGGGGATGTCAACCCTTTCTTTGATACTCGTTTCCAGTCAGTTGGGTCAGATTTAATTACAAGATGTGTAAAGGTAAAATCAGTTATGAGCTTTTAAGTTATTATTTATTATCTATTTGTTCATTTTATGGACATGTATGTTTGTTGTTGGGGAACTATTTCATGTTAGTAGAGTAACTTTCAAGGGGTTAAGGTTTGAAGCCAACCAGAGACGATATGTTTACACCCCCATAGCATTTCTTACATGGTGTGAAACTGAACCATGAGGTTTAAACTTACAGCCTATTTACAACGAGCCAATGGGGAAAGAGTTTGTGTTCACTATAAAAGCTGCTGCATGTGTTTTTCTTCATTGGAAAAAAGAGGAGTGAGGTCTCTTCCCAGCTGTAATGATGTACTTTTATCTCCATATTGTAAACAATATTACATTTACGGCAGTGTGTTTGGTATATTATTTAGGGTTAGAACTGTTAGAACCAGGTGTAAAATTTCCATGACAGATGTCACAGACTCACAAACAAATAAGATCTTCCTGCCATCCTCACTTCCTTCCTCATTAATACTTCATTGAGCATCTTGGCAAAGAAATCCACTTCTACCTGACTCTTAGTGCAGGTCTGAGGGGAGCTGCAGAGCTATCCGAACCTGTTACTAGTTCTCGGAGAATGATAGGAAACATGCACCCACGTTCCAGCTTGTGTGGAAATATGCGGAATGTTTGACGTAAAAAATAACAAGAAGCTGTGTCAGAATCACTGTTCAGCTTCTTTTTGTGGTCTGGATTTTTTCCACAATACACAAAACATGGACAAACAACTGCTGAAGTGATGTTTTCAAAGAGAATGGATGTATAAGCTCCATTGTTGAACTGTGTTGTTAAGTCCAGTGCATTTAATATTAGATTCAAAATTCAATGGAGAGGCAACAGTTTTATAACTTTGTTTTTACAGTGTGATAATAGATTGTGTGGGGTTCTGTCAGGCTGCGGCGCATCCTGCAGATAACGATTTAGCTGCATCCAAGAATATCAAAAATCTACCTTTCACTACACCGACCACACACAACTTTAAAACCACCTGGAGGTGCCTGGTGGTGTCTGGCTCTGGGACGTCTCATCACTCATTCCTTTATAGAGGGAAGTGTGAATTATTTTCGGTATTGGAAAGTCTACAAATGCAAATTTAATGTTAAACCCACAAAGAGCAAAGACTCCAGACAAGAGGGATGCCAATGCTGGATTTGTCACGCAAAGATTTTCTGATTTAGGGAAATATCACAGTAGATCTGATCTGAAGGAACATGTGGAGCAGTAAACAAACTAAGTATTGGGTTTATTTAATTTAATTTAATTATTTTAATGCACTGAGTTGTTTTCTTGATGCTGATGTTGAAGAACCTGTTTTGCCAGCATTTTTTAAAGACACCTCTTGATAATAGTTATGTTTTGAGAGCTCAACACAGTTTTGGTGGCATCTATTCCTCCAACCAGGCATTTTCTCCTAAATAATATTCAACAGTGGAGAAAATAATGATACATTGTCTCTTTGCCACCATACACGATTAAAGAAACGATTAAACATACACACTACTGCTCAGTCATTCATCTGCTTTAGTTAAGTTTCATCATTCCAGCGGTGTCAACAGTATATTTAAATTGTCCTTATAATTGTCCTTGAGAAGGTTGTTACTAAGCAACTCCCAGGTGTGCTGTGAAAGGAAAATCTTTTCCCTGAACTGAGGTCCTGATCTCTTCTGCTGCCTGCCGATTTTGTCGTGGTGTTTTTTTTCTCACTGCTGAGAAAAATCACTTTAAAAGATAAGGTTGCGTTGTCTAACTGTCAATAAATCCCAGTAAAAAAAAGATGAAGAAAACGTACACCACACTACTACCTAGGGTGCCATGTTCCTTCATTAAAATAAACACAGGCACTGTTGTTTATTTTGTGTCGGTCCATCTTTGGGTGCACCAAATGCACCTGTGACTGAACATAGCGCCCAGAAATCCAATTTTTTTAAAAATCTCTTTATGGGTACAGTTTATTAAATATTATAGTTCCAAGCTATTTGAAAACATTACCACGCTGTTTAATGATGAAACGAAATATTTGTCACATATTCTAAACAGTTTTGACCTCAGTTGGTACAAATGTGCTTAAGATCGACTGCCACAAGGTCCTGAGGTGGAACTTATTTTCATTCAGCTTATATTTAGCACCTGAACACATTTGTAGTGCTTCAGTGATAGGGTTACAGGATTTTTGAAAGAACATATCTATTATATAACTTTATTTTGTAATGTTTGATTTATTTGATTCTTTCACCCTTCCAGTTCTTAAGCACCATATAGCATCTATTCGACATGCAAAATAAAGTTTACTTTCAAGATAGTCACAGTTCATGAGGACTTGTTAGAAATTGACCCATTGAGCTATATACTTGTGATTCAGCAGTAAACAACACAACATCAGTTTAAAATGGATTGGCTGTCTTGGAGGTTTATGATCAACCGGACAAACCAAAAGTCTGTTGCAACATGTGTGAAGGATGAACTGCATTCAAGCTTCCTAGTTTCATCACAAATTAACCAGGTATTAATTGTGATTGTTAAATCTAAGTCTTTAGAAGTTGTTTTACCTAAAGTGGTTTTCACCCATCTGTTTATACATCATAAATACAGTATGTGTGCATGGAAATGGGCAAGAATGAACCTGTGTTTGTTACTTATTGCAAGAAACTGACAAAATACACTTTGTGTTAGATGTTACAACAAGACTGCTGTGGCATGCAAATTGCACTCAAGACATACATTTCAGAATGAGCCATCAGTTTTTTATTGAAATGTAAATAGACTGACATGCAACCATTAAGATTCACTAAACTGTACAAAAATATGTTCATTTTCATGCTCGTTCACTGAAGAGGTTGATACTTAACTCTCTGACCCCCAAAAGCAGATTGTCTTTCAAATAAAATTGCCAAAATGACACCATTTATCAGTCAGAAACCGTGTAACAGAAAAAAAATCATTGGATTTTAAGTTTCCAACTGCCCTTGAACTACTCATCTGTGACATTCTGTTCCTTTGGGAAATTTACCCAAATCTAAGCTTAAAATAGTATTATTTTGTCAAAATAACTTTATTCTACATATGTGATTTGAAAATAAACAAAAATGCACAAATTGCACAAAAATGATTCTGTAAAAAAAAAAGAAGAAAAAAAGTCTGCACTCTTCAGTGCAGCTGTGAAGCCATTATGGACTTGGGCTTTAATATATAACTGCAGGCTGTGTTTACACAAAGCAGATAGGAGAACATATGGAAACAAAGTAGTAAATTATCTATAGCATGTAGAGCCAAAATGTGTCCCAGTATTGGTTCCACCTGTGGGCACATGGAAAAATGTAGAATATATACTGATTCCATTTTTTTTCTTTCTTTAAAAAAAAAAAAAAATCAATGAAATTCAACTTTCATTCTTTTCTCTTATTTTAATGATATATGTCATTAAAACTGTATCATAAAGGACAGGAAACATTTTTGAGTTCTCTTCTCTCGTTTAGTCATGGTTGTGCCGTTTCCATAGAGGTGCAGAACTTTATATTGCAGTGAAAAATGCACAGAAAACCCCAGAAATAGTTTGGGGTTCAGAGGTTCATATTCAAAATTTAAAAAACATACTAATTTATCAAAAGGTCTACTATTATATAATGTGACTTATATGCACATTCTGTTGAGGCTGTCACTTTTACTTAGTTAAAACCTGGAGATACTTTAGAAATAGCACAATCAAATAATATGCAATGTTTAGACAGTCATTTCCAGGTTTTTCTAGTGAGCACAGGCGGTGCAATCTTGCTTATCAATCCCTCACCGGCTTATCAAGCAAAGCATGACAGCAGCTCCAAGTAGAACACAAGATTATGTAGGTGTTAAACTAAGAGGCATTACTCTGGTTCTTCCACCTCCAGCCATTTAAGAGCACGGGCCTCCTTATATAACAGGAGCATCATGCTTCTAAAGAGTTAAAGACCACTGGCCATGCTAGTCTGTGAGTCAAACTGTTTATCTCGTGTCCTTTTTCCCCCCTCAGCGGTTTCACAAATCAATGAATTAACCCATGCCTACCGGAAAAGTATCTGTGGAGAAAAACAGCTACCTAACCATTCTGAATGATGCTATGTCATCTAGGTCTGAAGTGTGTGTGCCCACTGTGCGCCAACCACACCTGCGAGACGGCCGCTGAGGGCGCCTGCTGGAACTCTGTGATGCTGATTGACGGGAAGGAAGAGACGGTCAAGTCCTGCCTGTCGCCCTCCGAGATGAAGGGCCAGGTCTTCTGCTACAGCTCCAGAAACGTCTCCAAGAGGAACTGCTGCTTCACTGACTTCTGCAACAACGAGACTCTGCATCTACACCCAGGTACAGCCGACATGATGCTTTTGAACTGATGCTGCCTTGTCTCTATTGTGTTTTAGTTCATTTTAAATGAATGTACATCTGTTTAAACCAATAACACAGGTAGTCGAATAGAAAAAGGCACACAAGAAAGGAATGAAAAATGGCGTTAACATCTCAGACAGTCCATTGCTTTTACCCTGCTCTGTAGTTTCCAGCAGCATTCAGTGAACAGCAACACAAACCCAAGCTGTGTGGGATTTCCCACTCATTCTGGTCCCGGCTAGACGAGGTGGATGCTGATCCTCCTAGATCCTGTGACATAACAAATCTGGCAGAGGCTGTGGGACGGCGGTCAGTGATCCTCCCCCTCCCTCCACTGATTTATAAATAAATACTTTGTCAGGATTGTAGCCCTAAAAGCCTCTCATGGGTCTGCTGGGTGGAGGTTAGCATGGTGCTGTGTTAATGTTTTAAAAAATTTTCTGTTTATTTGAAACATTCCCAGCTAATTTATATGTTCATATAAATTAGATTATTCATATAGAATCTAAAACAGTTGTTAAAGCTGTGCTTTTTTTTTTTTTTTTTTAGCCGGTTGTGGCCTGAACTTCATGACAACCTGACAATACAAGTCTATGACATGCTGAGGCTTGGTATTATTGACATGAATGACATTAGCATTGATTTAGAGTTATGTTTGTGTCCTCCTGTCTCTTTAGCTGCTAAATGTTCACCAGCACCACTGTGTTCACCAGCTGGCTGCTAACTTTATCTGTCTGCTGTTCGGCGCTGCCAGGGTTCAGTGCTGTGGGTGTATCAGGGCTGTTTGCCTGCTGCTGCTGTGGTTAATGAGAGAGAACCATCACAAACAAAACAACTGAGCAGAAAAATGCTCAGATTCTCCCTGAAGCTGAGAAAAACTGCAGGGTGAGGTTATAATTATCTGTGTCACCAAGCAAGCCTATACACGTAATGCATATCATCTGACCAAATATTTATGAAATATTTGATTAGTGCAGCTTTAAGTAAAGCAAAAAGAAGCATTTCTTTTTAATGGCATTATAATGCCCAGTACTGCGTGGCTTATAATTGTACTGGTTTAAAATATGCTATGAGTAGCATTATGTTTAATATTATATTTAAACCTGCAAAGCAGTATAATACATTTAGATTTATTCCAATGCTTGCAAACACGTAAGTGATTTTGTTTTTATTCTAATCTATTAAATTGCTCATGAATACACCATTTTAGCAGAAATTACATTAGGGCTGCAATGGATCATTGCTTGTGCTATTTGTTAATATATCAGTTGTTATCAGTAGGAGAATCAGGTGACTTGCATAAAAAATGACTTTAACGGTTACAGATTATCAGTTGAGTAACTAAAAGATTAAGTGACTAATTGTTTAAGACTTTCGAAAAGTACAATACAAAGATACAAAACAAATCTATTTTAAATGTGACGCCAAAATCAATTGGACTTAAGAGAAATGTTGTTATTCTGGCTGTGAATACATCTTCTGCCATGATTATATGATACATATGGTAATATGTCAAAATACTGTATATGTAAAAAAATACCACTAAAATTTTATGTGTATTATAATTATTATTCAATTTTAAGAATGTGTCACTTCAGTTATTTAGTTCTCAGTCTATTTTCCCCCTGTGAGTTTCTCTTCTTCACCACAGGTTCCATTAACTTTACCCTCATTCATTTGATAAGCACCACCACAATTAGTAATAAAATAGTGACTCTGGTAAGCTGAACTGACCGTGGGAATCAGTTTAGAACTAAAATATCAATATTAGGTGTCGGTGTTTTCATAAGGTGCCACAGGCAGAAGTGATCCAATATATCGTTGATATTTTGACCCGTAGTCAAGGCCAGCCTCTGTAGGTCTCCGTTTCCTGCATCTTTTTTTGAAATTAACATCAGTCCACTCCTAATTCTTGACACCAAGTGACACAAAAACAAAGAAAGCTAATTGTTTTCCCACTCTGATTTATCCATTGGAAATAATCTAACTTCGATGGCACTATCCAACAGCGGTCACTTTCAGAACATATAGATGCCATCCAGCAGATTTAAAGTGCTGCATATTGTTGATGAGGCGGGTCGGGGCAGGACCCTGAGGCTGTGATGGTGCTGACTGCGAAAGAGGACACAGCGATCAATCTGTTCCATTGCTCTGCTAAATGTCAGCATGTGAGCTCATCCAGCGTGTTGTTTACTTTTTATACATACAGACTTTATGTTCATTCATGCCCTCGCTGTAACTTCTTACACAGGCCTAAAGATGGAATGTGTTTACAGTTTTTCAGGTTGTATACATAGTGATTAGTGGTTTTGTGTTGCTGTAGAGCTGTAAATGTACAGTTGAGTGTCTTTTAACCTCTGGACTGTACTGGAATAACCTCTGTACACCTCAAGGCCAAATTTCTATGCATTTATTTAGATGTAGTGTCAAACAAACATTTTAAAGGCAGAAATGAATGCTGGGATTTTGTTGCCGACCCATGCAAAGTCAGTTTATAGAAGGTCGTATGCCACTCGGCCAGAGGAGAGTAAAGTCTTGTTTTGCATCATATCTGCTGAGCTCCAGTCGCCCTCATGGCAGGATATGTATTTAGGTAAAAGGCTAAAGATGTCTTAAGAAACTGTGGTTTAGTTCACAATGTGTTGCTTTGCACATTGGGTCATCTGCAGATGTTCGAGGATCTCCTGGTGAGGACATTTCACGCTTTGGGGAATTTGAGATGATAGAAAGGCTGAAGAAACGCAGAAACGCTTTAACAAATTTGTATATTTCAAGCCTGTATTATCACAATGTGTATGCTGAAAGAGTGCATAGCTCCTGCAATCGTTCCCGAAGTTAATATGAGGTCCCTAAGCTGGCCGAATCAAAGTTACAACACACTCTCTCTATATTTCCCCAGACAAATCATTTACTTGTAGTACTATGCTACAGTGCTGTCCACTGTGCATTATTTTGCCAGCATGTCTCTGAATCTCATATTATCACAGTGCCCACCTTCTCTGCTATTTTTGTTTGTGTCCAGGTTCCCTCTGTCCACCCACAGACAGAATGAAGGTCAGAGACAGAAATGTCAAGTGTTTTCCTAAACCCACTATTTTATTACGAGGTCCCACAGTGCACCTGCTTTTGATTAGCGCAGTGCCCCAATTTTAAATGAAGAACCATGTTGACAAAGTGATTTTCACTCTGCAGAGCGCAAAAGTTTATCTTTTTATTGCTTTTGATTAACGGCATATATGGGCAGTGATGAAATTTTCTGGCACCCTGCAACTGCCAAATGTACAATTTCCAAATCTTTAAAGTTTTTTTGAGTACACTGAGTGATGTCTTAATCTCGCTAAGCCTTTCTAGAGTGTTCCTCTGCAATTTAGTCCTTCAGAGAAGGTTGTCTGTATATTTAAACATTTGTTTCCTACAGCTGAGAAAATATCATCCAATAGAGAATATTATTTCCTCACAATGCTGCCATGTTGAGCAACAGCCACAAGGGGGTGCAGCAGTAACAGGGAGATCAGAGAAGGAACATAACTCCAAATCATCTCATATTTTATTGATCCCTTGTACTAAGAACCCAATAAGAATATTGGAAAACTATGACATGCTAACATTATTGGCTACATTTGTTGTATGTTTGTTTGTTATCAGAGAGGCCTTTAGAAGAGCCTGGCTGGAGCAGGCTGCAGCTTGCAGTGGTGATCGTGGTGCCGTCCTGCCTGCTCTGTGTTGGGATCCTGCTGGGCTTGTTTGTTGTGCATGGCCACCGTTGTGCCTACAGCCGAGCCCACAAGAAAGACCCGGAGGAGATTCTGGATGACCAGATGCTGATGTCACCTGACAAATGTCTCAAAGATCTCATCTATGACATGAGCACCTCGGGTTCAGGATCAGGTGAGAGAAAAGCTCAATCATTTTCTCTCACTAATAAATATCAGAAACATTTATCAGATTCATGAATGGGTTTTGTTGGTAACAGTCATTCTGAGACAAAAACAAGTTGTCTGCTGCTCATAATGTTGTTGGTATAATGTACATTGTGTCTTGCAGGGTTACCACTGCTGGTCCAGCGAACCATAGCTCGAACCATCGTCCTGCAGGAGACCATCGGAAAAGGTCGGTTTGGTGAGGTGTGGCGGGGCAAGTGGCGAGGAGAGGACGTGGCAGTGAAGATCTTCTCCTCCAGGGACGAGAGGTCATGGTTCCGAGAGGCAGAGATTTATCAGACTATCATGCTCAGGCATGAGAACATCCTGGGATTTATTGCAGCTGATAACAAAGGTGTTAGAGGCAGATACTCAAACTTAATTTAATGAAGTACAAATTGCAATTATGACATAAATGTGCTAACATATGACTTTAATTGTGTTTTATTCTGCAGATAATGGCTCATGGACTCAGCTCTGGTTGGTGTCAGAATACCACGAGCACGGCTCCCTGTACGATTACCTGAATAGGTACACGGTCTCATTGGAAGGCATGGTGGTTCTCGCTCTGTCCATAGCCAGTGGGCTGGCACATCTCCACATGGAAATCATCGGCACACAGGGTACGAATGTACTTAGAATCTACTCAGGAAATGAAAAATCTTACCTCATACATAAGGATTCATACATAAACCTCATACGCTAATGTGGAAGTAAAGCTTATTTTGTTTATTAATCAATCAATTACTTTTTCTATGAATCAATTTGGCATTTTGACTAAATAAAGTCAAAAGTAGTATAAAAAAATAACTTGTTTCCGAGATGGTGGCATCTTGAATGTCTCATGATAAAACATGATGCAAAGCAGAGAAAAGCAGCAATTCTTAACTTTTGAGAATCTGCAACTATCAAAAATTTGCGATTTGTTCTTGAGAATTGACAAAGAACTAATTTCTTACAACAATTTTGCTGCTCTTAAAAACTGAACATTAAAGTAAATATATAGTAAAACCTGCTGTGATATGGCGATATGAGGGCAGTGGTGGCCTAGTGGTTTGTGAAGCGAACTTGTAACCGGTGGGTCGCTGGTTTGAGTCCCTGGACTGGCAAGAGGTTGAGGTGGGAAAGTGAGAACAACCGCTTGTCCCAGTCACCACCACTGTGGGCCCTTGAGCAAGGCTCCCCGGGCGCTGCACCGCGGCAGCCCACTGCTCCTAGTATGTATAGTTAAGGTTAACTTTGAATAGGATGGGTCAAATGCAGAGAGGGAATTTCCCCAAGGTTATCAATAAAGGTTAGATGAGATATTATATAACCCTAAACTCAGAAAAGTCAATTCATTTTTATCCATCTGTGAAAGATGACAAACATTTGGTCATAATGTAAACAACATTTTTGGGCCTGTGACCTTATTTACTATCTTCTTGCTTCTAGGGAAGCCTGCCATTGCTCACAGAGACCTGAAGTCCAAAAATGTGCTGGTGAAGAGGAATGGGACGGCAGTCATTGCAGATTTGGGCTTGGCTGTGAAACACGATTCCAGCACAAACACCATAGACATACCATCAAACCACAGAGTGGGAACTAAGAGGTTGGAATTTTGTCACAACACACAGTTAACACTAAGAAAATAGACATTTGCAGTGACACTGAAGTGACCTAAAACTTGGGCTTTCTCTAAAGTTAGTGTGTTTTGAGTGAATTTGCCAAATGCTATTATTGGCTCACAATATGAAGGAAACGGGGCTGCATTTTCTGCGAGAAAAGCAAAACCCACAATCACAAACATTGAATCCCACTAGTGATTCCAGAAATAATTTGTTTTGTTTGTTAAGACAGTAATGTGTGTACACAGTGCAAAAATGAAATAATGACTGGTTGAGGGTGTTCTTGAAGGTCTTTTGAGAAAAAAGCTGAACAAAAGTCATGAAACCTCCAGCTGTTTGGTGCAGAGCAAACAGGACTGATGCAACAATGATACAATGAGTCACTCAGAGAACATAGGACAACGATTTCCTGCACAAACGCAAATTAATTGGGCAAATATTCCAACAGGTACTGGGCTTTTTATTTCATTAGGCTTTAATCATTTTGTCCTCTGCAGGTACATGGCTCCAGAAATCCTGGATGAGACGATCAATATGAGCTGCTTTGAGTCATTCAAGCGGGCGGATATTTATTCACTGGGCCTGGTGTTCTGGGAACTGGCCAGAAGATGCTCTGTTAGGGGTAACTTAAATGACACATACACACTCCCACTTGTTTACCAGTATCTGCAGAAATATTTAATAGATAAGTCATCAGCAAAACTGCACTGTGGCCTTCGTACACGACATCAAAGATAAAACTGTAATTTAGGGGTGTTTATGGTTTACAGTTATTTGTATGACTATATTTTTCTGTACTCTGTACATCTTCAAGAGGCTATAAAGAAACCATTATAATAAACAAAAACTACATGTTTGTTACTTTTGCAGGACTTAATGAAGATTTCCAGCTGCCTTATTACGACATGGTGCCTTCAGATCCGTCCGTAGAGGACATGAGGAAGGTGGTTTGTGATCAGAAACTCAGACCCAACGTTCCCAATCAGTGGCAGAGCTGTGAGGTGAGATGAGAAAAAACTATTTATTGTATTATCATGTAAGATAGTCGATATTATGACAGTAATTTATTATTAATGCGTGCATTTTGTAGTTTTGGCTATCATTTTGCCAGTTATGAAAACACTGCACTCTGAATACCTGCTAACATCTGGGAACATTGTGACATCAAGTACAGTGGGACAAGAAACACAAGCGACAGATGACTATTTAGCCAGAGTATTTAAACCACTACATTTGGGAATAAAACCAAAACACAGAAATGGTGCTAATAATTTCTAACTGTACAGGAAAACTTTATGCATATACTTATAATAAATAGCATGCTACAAAACAAGTGCTTGCCACATCTGGTGGTGAGAAGTGGCTGAGTTGAACGTTTTAAAAGAAAGATTCTTCTTGCAAAGTGAATTGTAAGCACATATTTATGTATATACAGTTGACCAAACTTTGACTATCCATGTGTACGATTTAAAATGTTTCAGTTACTCCTAGTGGATCAAGAGCTCACAAGATTCAAACTTTAAAATTTGGATCTTGGCCAGGTGGATACAGCTTCTGCATAACACAATTACTTTTTACTTAGAATGATGCTACTTTTTATTATTATTTTTTTTTTAATCTAAAAAACCCCCCACAAAAAATAAATTATGTCCCATGTACATTTTTTGATTATCACAATGCAGGATATGTCAGTGATTAG
>OMNN01028318.1:0-24192 GCA_900302755.1 Chromis chromis | reverse complement strand
TAGCAGCAGCAGTGATTCTGATGCATGATTATTTATTGTGCAGTGTAAATAGTATACAGGAAGGAAAAACACTACGATAAAAACATTGTATATTCACATTATTTTTAACTTACTGAGTATATTTCATTAAACAACAGCAGTCTTCATCATAACCACCAAATATTCTTTCATTTTCAGGATTTTAATCCTTTAAATGCCAATTTGTTTACATAGCACCACTGTTGTTTTTTTAAAATGAAAAAACATAAAAAGGGAAATATTGACAAACTTTTTATTTTGGGTTACCACAGTTTGGGATATGACAGTGATTAACAACAACCCAGATTATTATTATTTTTAACGCAGCATTAGATTTGAAAAAAATACACTCAGGAACTTAAAGACAAAAATGTCTGCATCAGAAACACTACCATAAAATGTTATATACAACTAAGAAGACATAAGCTCGCCTTGGCCTCCCTGTAGCTTCCCTTCTGGATTAGATCACTTATTTTGATCATTATTGATATTTATGTTAGGCTGCTGTCTAAGTAAAGTGATATTTTGGCTGTCATATTTTACCATAGTCTCCTTTTTGGTACACCAGGCTCTGCGTGTGATGGGCAAACTGATGAGAGAGTGCTGGTACGCCAACTCTGCTGCACGGCTCACTGCTCTACGGGTCAAGAAAACGGTGTCTCAGCTGTCTGTTATCAAGGACATCAAGGATTAGAATTGTTGCCCTGCAGATCAGTACTGGTGCTGGCGCTGGTGCAACATGACGGACTGGGAGCAAACAGGGAGAAACTGTCCTCTCTTACTGCCTGAGGCTGCCCTCTTCAGGACACAATCACACCCTCAGAGAGCGTCTTCAGGTTGTTGCTGGTGCCAAAGTATTGTAGGAGGTGTCTGTGGAAGCTTAGACACCTAACTGACTGACACTTTAACCAAAACGCTAAACTTTTGGTAGGAAGAGCCATATGAAATAAGTGATGTATATACAGATTGTTTTGCTACCTCAGTATTTTAAGTGCCCAAAGCTTGAAGTTGCACATTGTTTTGTGTTTTGTGCCATATCTTGCAGCAAATGCAGTACTGCTGGGTAGTTTGTGTGCTAAATGACAATCACAAAGAATACTGGATAAAAGCCCCAGTAGGTCCTGACTGGTTTTTAATGACACACATATTTTTCCCGGATGAAGTGTTTTAGATGTTTTTGCATATTTTGACCAGCATTGAGGTACTTAAATAGTTTGTAAAAAAGTAAACTCTGGATAGTTTACTTCACACTTAGCAGGAAAACAGCTGTGCATTTACAGCTGGCAGAGAACCTTTAGCTAAATATATCCACAACTTTTTAATAAACCGTGCTCTATTTCTGAGTATCGATTATTCAGGGTGTCTCTATAGAGATGGATGACTGTCAGCCTATTGCACAGACATTCATAGTCCCCAGAAGACCTCCAATGACTGGACTTTTCATCTACTACCACCAACAGCCACGAGATACATTCAGCTGAGGCTTATAGAACACAACTTGAACTAATGAAAGCTGAGCCTAGTTTAGTCTTGGTCTATCTTTAAATGGTCACGGTAACAAGTTTTGATTTGCATAACAACGTGACCTTTTTCAGGCACTACTCTCAGGCTAGGCGTTACATTTTTTGACCGACTAATTGCAAACACGTCCTTTTAAAGAGCCTTCACGGCACAGCTAGTGCTTCAAACATTTATATATTTTGCTTGAAATGAAGACAAGTAAATCTATGAATTCTAATATATATTTTGCACAATAAAGCTTTTGGTTATTGAAAAGAACTGCTCTCTGATAGCTGTATGATAGTCTTTGTATATGTATTCATGGATTTCAACTTAATTTCAGTATTGTTGACATTGGCTCCAGGTTGTTGTTTGTATTTTTTAAGCAGGGAAAAGTAACATTTTATGTATAGTTATATGTATAATGTCTTTGAGCTGAACTCAGTTTTGCAGTAGGTTTCCTATTGTACCACATTGATAAATCTAAAAAGGTACAATTGCAAAGCAAGAAAGTAATGTCAACACACACAAAAATCCAAAAAGGCTGATGTAGAAGCAAAAGTAGCACAAAATGGCGCTGTGTTAACTGTGTACATTAACACTGGTGTTAAATCAGCTTTAGACATTTCACTAGGGGAGCACAGTTTGAGTGATTGGTCCACATTAGGATCTACTAATGCCACTGTCTGACGTGGCCTATAAAGCCTTGACATAACAGGCTTAGGGAAAATGCAGTGTGTGCTTGTATGGACCAATGTGTGTGTGCAGGTGTGCCTGTGTGTGTGTGTGTGTGTGTATGTGTGTGTGTGTGTTTCATATCATGTGAAGTGACCCTGTATTTAAAGATGTGAATCTGATTGATCATTGCAGTCTAACTGTGAAACTGTGAAACTGGTGCTTTGGATAAAAACATGTACATACACCAAGGCTTTCTGTTCAGCTGTAGCTCCTGATCATGTGTTCATGTTCTCTTAGTTGCTAAAGCGAGTGACATACTTCCATATAGCTGCTTGGTATCAGTGTTACAGTTTGAAAGTATTCCTGTTAACAAGGTGTCATAATTACTGAATGATATGTAGCATCAGCGGTGTTCCTTCTCCAAAATAAGCTATGTACAATAGCCTGTTCATGTCTTGGCAAATATCAGTTTATTTACAAGTCTTCATGTATTTCTTTCTGTGAGATGATTAGTCAACTTCAGTCATGGAATTATCCAACTGTGTTGCAGAGAATAAAGATAGGAAATGTTAAAAATGCTTTATCAGACTGACTGGCCCTGCCTCTATCCATTAAACAATACCTATAATATAGGTATGTTAGTTGTTTATCTTAAGTTGGATCTATGCTGAGCCAAAGTTGTCGATTGTGTCATTTCTGCTTCTTCAAGAATCAGAAAAATGACTCGGAGGCGAGCTGAGAGCCAAGCATGCGAAAGACTTATCAGTCATTCCAAAGAGGAGTGATCACAATGTGCAATTTCTGACTGGTGTCTTTTTTAATATACTGTATATGATATAGATGAATATATACAAAATGTGACACAGCTTTCATATAGTAGGACCTACTTCTGATTTTCAAACCCTCCACTCATTTAGATTCACACATTCGTTTTCTGTAACACTGTTTTGTGTTGTTGCTCAGATGTGGATTTCATTCCACTGCATTGCATCTTTTCTCTTGCACTATTTATTCTGTATAGAAATGTGATATCAGTGGGTCAATAAACTGTTTTTCAAGGAATGTTTTTTTTTATTTTTAACAAAATGTCTTACACTGCATTTGTAGTTTTGAAAGCACTGATTGTGCAGATCGGTGCAGATTACTGCATGTAGGTCAGAATTTCCCGAAACAACTTATCAAGTTTTCTCTTCCCCCCATCACACTACTTTAACTGACTTGACTCATCTCCGCTTTCAGCTGCTCTCTTTGCGCTTATGCTGTAAGTGTCCGTTAGACAGAGGAAATAAAGCTGTGAGCCTGAAGCCATCAGTACTACACAGATGAGTCAACAGCTCAACATTGTGCTGTGAGTTGCTTTAACCGATTTTAATGTGATGCTTGTCACGTAAGAAAAGGTTACACAGTGTCACTTGGTTGAGATTTAGCAGACACATTGGAAATCTGGTTGCCAGACACAGAATAATTCAAGTTTGAGCCTTTCTAATAAAGTATTTTATAAACTTTATAAAGGTATACTCAAGCAAATCACATTATGTCAATTGTGGAAGTATTTTTAATCTTGTGTTGCAAAGAGTCTAGAATAAAGCTTAAGCCACAAACATATAGTATTATTTTTTAATCTATATTTAACTAATATTTTGTCCACTCCATACAATATATTCTCTTATACTTTTCTGTTGTCTCTATACTTTAATCTAGCAGCAGAGTGAATGTGCGGCAATCAGATGAATACTTTTCTCTACAGCGCATACAGAAAGTTTTCAGACTCTTTTACGTCTTCCACATTTTCAGGTTTCAGATTCTTCTTAAATTGGATGCAGTGCATTTTTAAAAATTAATCTACACACAATACTCCTGGAGTCGACAAAGAAAAAAATGTTTTTTGGGGGGGTGTTTTGTTATTGTGATTTGTTTATTAAAAATTAAAGTCAGAAATATCCCATTTACATGAGTATTTGGACTCAGTTATGACACTCACAGTGGAGCTCTAAGACACTTTTCAGTCTTGCTAACTTATGCTTCCTCATATCCACGCTTCTCCCTTGACCTGGAAATCATTTCCCCTTCAGTGTTGAGGAGGATCTTCCTGTATTAATGCAGACCAAGGAGATGAGGAGAAGCTTCAGGAGGAGCTTAGAGTGAGGAAACACAGCTGTATCCTTTCCTCTTACATCCTCACTGGGGGGAACTAGGACGCGAAGAAGAGACATAAGTGGAGAAAGCAAGGAGACATGTTAGTATTATGAAAAGTCTCCCTGGTTACTTATCAATGGTCCTTGAGATGCTTTTAAAAACTTGACTGGAGTGAGAATCAAGCCATGAGGTTGAGAGAATTGTCCATAGGCCTGCCAGATGGGATGGTGTCAAGGTACAGATCTGATCAGATCATGGTAGACTCATGGTTCCCAAAAGGAAGATTTTTCGAACCACCAGCGCTTGTTCTAGGTCTGGCTGCCCAGCCAAACTGAGCACACGAGGAAGATGGGCCTTGGTCAGACCAGATACTAAGAACCCAATGGTCACTAAGAATGACCATAAATGTGTTGCCAGATGGAAGCCATTTCTCACTTAATAGTGCATGACATCCAGCTACGAGACGGTCAAACAGCACTTGAATGACTCTCAGACCATGAGAAGCAAAATCTTCTGGTCTGATGAAAGTGAGATTGAACTGTTTGGCCACATTTCCCAATGGCACAAGGATGAAACTGTGCACTGAGCATCACCTCATGGTGGCAGCATCATGCTGTGGGGATGTTTGCCTGTGACAGAGGACAGAGTGATTAGTCAGGATAGAGGGAAAGATGGATGATCAAAAATATAGACCAATCCTGAGTCAAATCCTTTTCCATAGCATTCAGGATCTTAGAAGCGAGTGCAGCTTTACATTTCAACAAGACGACCACTCGAAATATATCGCCAAGAAACACGGAAATGGCTATGGGAAAATTCAGTGAAAGTCCTTATTTTAGCCAGTGTCCAGACCTGAATCCAATAGAGTATCTCTGGAGAGACCTGATATCAGCTGTGAAACAACGCTCCCTATCCAACCTGGTAGAGCTAGAATGACTTGGCAAAGAAGAATGGTAGAAACTCCAACTTGCAGGATAATTCCCGAGAACAGTTGAGGTTGTCATTGCTACCAAAGGTGCTTGAACCAAATACTAAGTGAAGGGATTGAATGCTTACACTAATAGGACCTTTTGGACTTTTATTTTTAATAAATTTACAAAACTCTCCAAAACACAGTTTTTACTTTGTCATTATGAAGTATTATGTGTAGATTGATGATAAAAAAAAACTGTCTTGAATCCAGTTTAAGGGAAGCCTGAAACATAACAAAAATGTGGAAAACTTGAGTCAGGTAATGTTTCGTACACATTGTACAAATATGTGAATGGGGATTTGCAATGTCCGCTGAAATGGGATATCTGTGTTCCAGACAGTCCCGTGGTTAGTTGGCCAACTGAGCTGCTGGGGGTCAGTGGGGCAGAGTTGATTGCTGTGAAGCAATCTGTTGGTAAATAATCTTTCAACAGTGTTTATATACTATATTATAGTGGAATGATTTTTTTTTATTACATTGGAGTGTGAAGGAATTAAGCTTATGTGTATTGTAAAAGATGATATTCTCTTTTTTCCAGGTTAACAGCGTACATTCTGAAGGCACGTGCATTACAGTGGGAGAAAGTTTGTGCACCATGGTTCAGTTTTCTTTATCCCGTCAGCCATTGTCTCCCCAACGGCTTAGACTGCCCGTGTGTGTGATTTTTCTTTTGATCCAACCATGTCTGATGCCTTCAGCCCAATGACCCGTGCTGTCTGTTTGGGGAGCGTGACACTGGCCTCGAGCGAAATCAGCCTTTTGTCCGTCCTCATAAGACAAGTCTCCCTGCTTGGCAGAACACAGGACTCAGACTGAAGCTTAGTCCATTGAGAAACTGAGAGTGAGAGAGGCTGAAAGCAGGTGCTGGTGGAGGAGTGAGGTGGCAGTTTTTCATGCATTGCTGATTTCTGACAGACCATAAATCGAATTGCTACGACTGCAAAAAGGAAAGGGACTGTTCGGAGGGGGAATTATACAAAAAAACTTCAGCATTCTCCTTTCTGTTCTTTTCAGAACAGCAGACCAGACCAGCACTTCTCAGGAAAGTTAAAGGGGGGTAACAGGAAATTAGGTATGTGAGGCTGTGAGCTGCAGATGCAGGTCCACCACAACATCACATGCCGTGGATTTCCGCTTTGACACATTTTGCATTCAGCTGCACGGCACGGCAGGGCCACACAATCACTGAAGAGCTGCAGCAGCAGGACATGATGGTGCTTTAAAGGACTACTCTACCATGCAGTCCACCATGAATTTCACTGGACTTCAACGCCAGGCCAGCCAAGACAATTACATCCTGGATAATACTCAGAAGAAGAAAAGTTCTCTGTGGTACCGGCGCTCGCTCAGGGGGAGCAATGAACGGCACCGGCAGAACACAGGCTCTCTGCGCAAGGTGAGACAATAACTCAAGTGCAATAAATAGCTAGAATATTTATGAAGCATGAATATTTACAGCTCTGAAATTTAAGTCAAAGTTCACTGATTTATCACCAGCAAAAATGCTGCAGCTCCTTGCAATGGGACAAAAGCCTTTAAACTATTTAAATCTCTGAAGTTATGCAGCATTACAGGATCAACATGTTCTTACATAAACTGCATCTATAAGTTCCTGAGAGTTTCAAAGCTTAAATTGTTTATATTGTTTTAAAGAGGAACTCATTGCATTTCTCCTTTTGCAGCCCAAGCAAACCTACTCCAACTCACTGGTTGATTACACTGACCCACAAAGGTAAATATGCAAGAACTGATGTGCCATTTCTCCTAGAATAGATGCTTTGCCTTTTAGCATTATTATATGTTAAACACTGTCCATTAGATTTTTCTTTTTTGCAACTTATACTCTATTAAAAAAGAATCAAGCTAGTTAAAAAAAAAAAAGCCTTCCTTAAATATTTACTATCTGTCTTTCTTGCTTTTTCTCTTTTGCACAGGACCACGATTGTACTGGAAAAGCAAGACAATGAAACATTCGGTTTTGAAATTCAGGTGAGACATATCACATTTTCACAACATTAAGACGAAGCACATAGGAATAGTTTTTATATCCACTTTATGTTCAAGGTAAAGTGTTGTGGAAAAGTATTGTCTTGCCAAGTTTTGTGACAAAACTGTCTCTTGTTGCAGACTTACGGCCTGCAGCTGAACAACAGCTCTGCAGTGGAGATGTGCACCTTTGTGTGCAAGGTGCAGGAGGACAGTGCGGCTGAGAGTGCTGGCCTGACCGCAGGTGAACCACCCACATCCTCTCCACCCTGTAGGCTCTACACATAGCACGTATATGCTGCACAGAACTGACCTTGTTTCCCCTTTCTGTAAGAAAAAGTTTGACAGATTTATCACTTACCACCCATGTACGCCTACACACCTACGCTCATAAATACTGATGCAGAAATGCACTGTTTACCCATCTTGTCTTCTCGTAACTTACCAGTTCCTTTTTTTGTTGCATCCTCATTTGTAATAGGTGATGTTATCATCACTATAAATGGGGCCAGCATTGAAGGATCATCTCATCAGCGGGTACTTGATCTGATAAGAGAATCAACCAACAGTCTGAAGTGAGTTACAGCAAAAAACAACAACAACAACGAAAAAACAGAACAAAACACAAGATCATGGAAAAAATATTATATACAGTGTTTTAGAGTAAAAGTGTGTAATTATGCATTATTCTATGGTTGCAGGATGGAGACTGTATGTGGAAACATAGTGAAAAAGATCGAGCTGGAGAAGAGGAAGAACCAACTTAAGGTGCGTCTCTTTGTTTGCCATACTGTAGCTGTGTGGTTGTATTAAGTAGCATACAAAATGTTAGACAACACAAACCCATAAGTAATAGTGGAAGCTGCCACACTGTAGTTGATGACATGTTGATCTGAAAAAGGCCTATACTCCAGCATTACCCAACAGATACCACACTTCTGAGACACTGTTTGCTGTCATACTAGGATACTGTCTTTGTCGGTAAAGGCTCTCAATGCATGTGAATTTTACTTAAAGTGTATACGTGATGTTTTTTGCCGATACAGCAATCACTACGTGAGAAACTGGTGGAGCTGCAAGCGCTCACGCTACAGGAAAAACGTCTAACGCGAGGTGAGAAGTTTTGCTCAGCTGTCAGACCACAGCACTTCCTTTCTCATAGCCATTGTCATTTCTCTAAAACTGCACCCTTTATGATGTGATGAAGTGTAATCCCCAGATAATTTAGATGAAAGTGTTCCCCAGAGAAATGAACATTCAAAGGAAGCTGCTGACGAACTTCCTGTTGCAAATTTCTTGCCAGCTGCGAATTTTACCAACAGGGACTTTGTTGTGTTTTCAGGTAACTTAAACGACAGCAGTCTCCACCTCTCAACGGACTCTTTAGGAGTTCTGAGCTCCCCCATGGGCCACCGTTGTGGCCGGCGGTTTTCCAGTGACAGTAGCTACAGGAGTGGGATGACAGATGACAGTGACCAGGCCAGTGTGTTTGGGGATCTGAGCTCCCCCAGTCCCTTCAGTGCAGCCAGCACCACAGACGAAAGCTGCTTCTTCTCCAGAGACTTTTCATCACAGGACAGCCCAGGCAGGTTTTCATTGAGCTCCAGCCACCATCACCAAGCCCTCAGCCGCTCCAGCAGCTCCAGTTTGGCCGGCAGCAGCAGCTCCCTCTCTCCTTCCTGGGAGGAAACAAGGATCTCATCCTTGTTTGGGACTCTGCCCAGGAAAGGCAGGAGAGCCAGTGTACGCAAACATATCCTCAAGTTAATTCCTGGACTCCAGCGATCAGTTGAAGAGGAGGAGATCGGAACAAACACTTAATGTCCACATGCTCCAAACAGGTGGCAGATAGAAATGGACACTGAAATGAAGTGTTTCCTACACTTTAAAGACTGGCTTTATGGGAACACACAAAGACAGACATTTAGTTTGGCATTTGTCAATGCCAAATTTACAGAAATGGTTCCTGAGCCTTTAGGTGAGCCTGGCTCACTGCTTGGCTTAATGCACAAGAGCATTATGAAAATGAACAACAGTTGTATGAATGTATAGATAACAGATTGTAAAGTAAAATAGAAGAAATTATGTATCCTACTAACTTGAACAAAACTGTTTCCCCAATGCCCTGAACACAGAGCATGATTAGCATTAATCAGGGCAGATTCAGTATTCATGTAGCACCTTGAATTTTAAAATGAGACCATTGTGATCTAAAATACATGAGAATGATCTTTTTTTTTTTTTTTGTGAGATTTACATTGAAGCAGCACTTATAATTCTCAGGTGCTCAAAACCAAAACCAAACCTCTACACAATATAGATGTCTGCTCAGCTCAAAACAGGATGTGGGTTTCACAGTACTATTTAACTGTTTTCATTTCCAAAATTATCTTCAGACCATATGCAGCTTAGTTTCGGTGTTCAGAAACACTGAAACAGTTTCTTGTAAATTCTGAATGTTCTGAAAATTGCATGTTTTACTTTCAGTGGCAAGAACAACTTGCAAAGATTGTATTTTTTTTAATCTATGCCTTATCTTTTGCAATCAAATCAAGATCATATGTACAAAAAGGCTTTGAAACAAAAAATAAACGTGTAAACTGTTCTACAACCTTCAGTGTTTTCCTTAAGTGAGTAATGCACACTCATAAAGTTCTACTTTCAACAGAAAGATGAGATATTTGAGTGACCTACACTGAAGATTTCTGCAGATGATGCAGGTATTACACATTCTGTGTCTGTTTACTCATAAATAGATGTAATTATTATGTTGAGAAAAGTACAGGGTGTCGCAAAAATGAAGTTTTAAGATAAAGATAAGTAGCGTGGAAACCTCACCTATTTCCTGCAATAAGTCTGACTTCTATGGTTTCCTGCTGCTGCTAAAGACAAAGACACCCAGTCACAACAACTCGGCACAAGGAAATTATAATAATGCAAACTGAGTTTTCTTGTAAAGAGTGAGTAAAATTCATGATGATGCAGCAAAACTCAGGATGAGGTTATTTAAAAGAAATACCAGTACTTCTTTTAAATTTTGCAACATGAAGAATTTTTTAGGCTCAAATTAAAAACTAGCAGTTATGAAAACAAGTTGCTCTGCATACAGACAGTATTTACACCCCTTAACTATGTAAAAATACATTATTTCTTTTTTTTTTTTTTTCTAATATATATTTTTGTGGGAGAGAGTTTTTCCTTTATTGATAGAGACAGAGTGAAATGGGGGTAGAGAGAAGAGAGTGACATGCAGCAAAGCGTCTTGAGCCGGACTCGAACTCATGACCGCTGCTGGGGGACTGAGCCCATGTGGTATCGCCTTAACTCAGTGAGCTAACACGGCGGCCCGTAATATGTACTTTCTGATCTCACATGAATGATAAATATCATAAAGTCGTGAAGAACATTAACGCAAAAGTGACCCTAGTCTGAAAGACAGAACGCCATCACTGGATGAAGTCTACACTGTTAGATATCTAAAGGAAAGAGCTTTACATTACTAAAGCTGGAGAGTGAACATATAAAATACAACATTCTGATGCATTGACTTGTAGGTGACCCTGTATAATTTGTTCTTCAGAATCAGATTCTGCAAAATTATTCAATTTTTACAACTTGCTGTTGTGTTGCATGAAGAGGTTTTATGGCGACAGCAGGCGGTGGGTGGAGATAGAGGTGAGTCCAATTTGCATATTCATAGATCTGCACTTTCTGAAGGAGTTTAAGGTGCAGAGTTACATCTAAACCATTTTAAGCCATATAGGGGATTGTTTTCATAGGGAAATATCTGAATATGTAATATTGATACATAAAGATGGGGAACAGACTTCAAACATATGGCATCTTAGCATTTTCTGTAACCTTTTTGAAGTGCTGATCACAATCGTTGGAAATGTTTGTGTTATGCTCTACTTCCTAAACTCTAAAGGCACACAGGAGCAGATAGCGGAGCATTGTAGACGCTAACTCCAATTAAAAATGTGTACAAGCATGGCAGCCAAAACAGCTCGCCGGGCGAGAGGCCAGAAAACGTCTGAGTCTGGTTTACCATTTTGTGTGAGCTTGGTGGAGCATAGGAAGCTGGTGATCCAGAAAGACTCCTTGGTGCCTTTCAGCGTCTGATTGTTCGACGGCAGGTTGGCCTTAGAGAACGGCTGCTTCAGGTAGCGCGAGCAGTCGGCCAAGTTGGTGTTCTCCTCGCACTGGAAAGGAAAGGAGAGCACACATTTCTGTAAACTGGCACTGTAGGTGTTTTTGTAGAGGAAAGCAGCATCATCAAAATGTTGAAATAATGCTGCATTCACAGTTTTAAATGCCAGTTTGTCAACAGTAAACAAGAGAAAAAACAAGGACGTGTGAACTTAAATGCACTGTACCAAAGCATATTTCTGTACTACATCATAGATTTTGGGTGGATTCCACTTTAAAGTCATGCTAGAGACATTAACACCCAAGTTTAAAACCTTGGTGGCAAATATTCCGCCTGTTGGAATGATAAAAATGCAGAAGCCAATAATGAGATTGTGTTATTTTTGGGGGATTTCATGTGCAGCCTTAATGCACAGCTGAGGCCGTTTGAGCTCCAAAGCTACCACACAGTTTGGACTGATTCTTCTGTGTCTATTTTGGGTCTGAGGAGAAACTAGGCCATGCCAGTTTCATTGAGCTTTTCAGCAACTTCCATCTGGCATTAGAATGGGCCTTTACCCCGTCGGTGGGAACACTGGGAACACACAAGGCTAAGAAAGTCGTCTGGCAGGCTCAGGTTTGGGGTTTTGGTAACACTAAATCTCAGGACCTGCCAGGAAAAGATGACAATGAAAATGGGATTTTTTTGCTTTTATAGATCGCTGAAATAAACTACAGACAACCACAAAATAAATAATCCAATTTTTTGGTCACTGTTCTATCTTACTGCCAATAAAAGGCGCTCGGTGTTTCTCTCTCTCTTCCACAGAGCCAGAGGTTTATGTACACACCCTTCGCCTGCAGCTGAGGAAAAGCATGTAGTCTGCAATTATTCTGAATTACACCCAAGACAGCATTGCAGTAGCTTTAAACCGCGGATAAAGGTCATTTTATTTGCTTTTCGACTTTTGATGTGTCGAACCCCTAAATGTGTGAAAAGATGAGCGTGAGTCTGTTAAAGTGCAGAAAATGGACATAAAGGAGAGGCTAAACTGAGAGGCACCAACTGTTTGTTGCACATGTACAAGCAAACAGACACCAACACTCACTCACGGTTGAACTCGACAATGTTACATAAGTGGACATTACTCATTGCCCCGTCAGCCTATAATGGAGTGATGTTATGAGCCAGTGGCACCAAACACTATGATAAGGTGATGAGTGCATTTTGCCATTTCCAGGGAATGATTCTCATCCAAAGAACCCTCAGCAACACCTGTGTCAAGGATCTACAATTTACTAATGAACCGAATGAACCGTCTTTGTCGCTTCTGCTCAGTGGAATCTTTTTTGTTTTTAAATGGTTTTCTTCAGAATAAATCTTGGATTGAATAACACGTCAAGATGACTATTCCTGCAGCACCATATCTGAGCACTGTGCATGTGCCAAAAACAAATATCCTGCCAAGGACACATTCAGTTCGACTCCATGTTTCTTGGTAGGGAGCGAGGGTGTGCAGGTCTTACCTTATGGATAATGAGCTCATGGGTGCCATCTGGCAGAGTCCTGCCATCCTCCTGCATCAGAGGAACAAAGGAGTAGCCAAACAGTTTCTTCTCTCCCTTGTCTTTAGCTGTCAAACAACAACACATGGACATGATATTGATATCCAAAATAGACCAGCACAGGCTGCAACAAAACAAACAATTATATATATAGAACACAAGTTCCGCTTTTCACTTAAGAGCAGTATAAATAAGTTTAAAAAGTGGAACTCTTTTCAGTTATATGCACTAGTTTCTTGTAGACTTCAAGGTAAAACACCTTTTTGACCTCTTCATGTTCAGTTTTAAAGGTACTTTGAGGAGTTTTTGCTGCTGAGTGCTCATGTTTTTTTCAAAAGAGCAAATCTGTGCTGAGATACATATTCTTGTTACCAGTTTGAGTCCAATATATTGGGAAAAGTCAGGAAAGAAGACAGCTGTTGGTTCATGTAAACATGGATGTTCACAATACCAGTTTGAAGTATTCAAAACATCAGCATTTTCAATATTTGATGAAGCCTCTGTGGCACACATAAGGAATTTAAGCAGGAAAACATAATGTAAAATGTGGAAACTAATGCTGCTTCACTATTGTTGGAGATAAGATAAGTTAAGTTAAGTTGAGTTAAGTTAAGATAAGATAAGCCTTTATTAATCCCACAGTGGGGAAATTTGCAGTGTTACAACAGCAAAAGATTGTGCAAATATTTAGGAAGTGTAGCACAAAAATAAAAATAAAATAAACCAAAGTACTAGTTATAGAAATAACAGTACTGTACATGTCAGTGGTATTGCACAGATTCTTTCATGATTAGAATACTGACAGAAGCATTAATATTGCACAGATTATTATCTATATTGCACAGATTGTACATAAGTAGAAAAATACCTACGTAGCCTAGTCTAAAGTCTGCTGCACCCCACCAAAATAATGTTGAGGTGAAGTGAAAAGAGTAAAAAACAAAAAGCAAAAACCAGCAATAACAAGATTTTTTAGATGCTGTTAAGTTTCTCTTCGACGGCCTGATTAATGTGGGCTACTGTATTTTTTTTTTTTTACGAAGCTCTCTGAAAGCTCTGGGCATAATTTGCATTATGAACACATGTAATCTGATTTATCTGCTGCTTTAGCTGCAAAGTGCTAATGTGTGCACAGCGGGAAGCGAAGAGCGTTGTGCGAGGAGCGTTCCTATTTCCTTCAACCACAACACTAGCGATTCATTTAGGCGGGATTTTGTGTGTCTTAGTGTGTGTGTTCACTCTCCAAGGAGAAGCAAGTTTTAACGTATTAAACTTAGGAAGTTATTGCTTACAAAACTGTACACTTTTGCTTTTTTTGTTGTTGTGTGTTGATGCTTTTGGGGCAAGCTTTCCACATCTGTAAATCGTCAGGCAGCAGGAGATTAGGAAAGATTAAGAGGTACTGTGTGAAAAGCAGGCTTAGCTAAGCTTGGCAGACCAGGTAGAGATGGATGGATGTTATATTTTCTACACTATTCTGTTATATAGTTGAGGGACTTCAAGATTTTGAACCGTAATAAAGGAAAAGACTAATAATAATAATCATAAGGCGCACCATCCTCCTGGAAAATGATGCAATTGTTAGAGAAACTATCAGCAAACAATTAGCCATAATAAAGCTTTGCACTGCTGATGTTGACGGCTCCCTTTAACAGCATTTAGAAACAACAATGAACTCCCTGCAAACCAATTAACAGCTGCTGAGTGCAAAAACAGAGACCATTTAAAAGCATGTTCAGGGGAAAAAAGAGCAACTTCCAATTTTGCGTTAATTGAAAAATAAAGTGTCTGCTAATCATATTTCTGTACGCAAGTCGTGTCTGAGTTTGAGAGCCCTAACAATGTGTGGAAAATGGCCTCCTCAGTTTGGTGTCACCACAGGCCTAAATTGGGATCTTAATAGGCAGCCCTGGGGTGGCAATACCAGCACTGCCAGCAGTAATAAGGCTACTATATCTGCTGCACACAGCCACACAGCCTCCCAGCCTGGCATAATAATATCAGCTTGTTATGAGAGAAGAGACTCGGCCGTCTCCCCGTAGCCCAGAAAGAGGGTGAAAGAGAGTGAGAGCGATATTTTGGTCATAATTAAAGTTTTGTCTCATTAGGAAACGAGAAGTTGGACAAACTAGTCTCATTATGGAAATGTTAAAACAAGCGAACACTTGGACGCTGTCTATTTGGAAGGGGGCAGCAGCCTGAGGGCTTGAGGCTGGAGGGCTGGCAGATTGAAGCAGTCGGGGAGAGTGAATGCTTTCAGACGGACACAGTGACCAGGTAATTTAGAGTAATTCCCGGGTTTATCAGTGGTGTTTATGGAGCTACACTGCAGGCTGGAGTCAGAGCAGGATGACAGCTTTTTTATCTATCAACTTCCCTGGATAATCAGCTGTGGAGAATGCAGCACCTCGGGCGGCGAATGTGTGAAAATGTGTTTGCTTAACCTTTCCGAGATAAATAAAGGTTATCCGCGACCCCGTTCTCACTTACTGGAGCAATGTCGGAACTCGAACCGGACGTGCGATCCCCGGAACATGTCGACAGGGATGGGCAGCTTGATCTGCTCAGCCCAGCGAGGGCTGTTGTTGTGATACAGGACCAGGGAGTGGTACTCATCCCCGCCTGGTTCACCAGAGCCAGCGGTCACGTGACTCTGAAGGAAGGGAAGAAGGAAGGGAATGAAGAGAGACAAAGGTGGAGGGGAGAAATTTTTAAAAGAACAATAAAGAGAGGAAATGAAAGTCCAGGTTTAAAGGATGAGGTAAGGGGCAGATTGGAAGTACACAGGGAAATTAACTTTCTGAACCCCAAAACCCATCGGCAGGTTTGAAGGCATGTTTTCTACCAAAAAATAAATAAAGCAGTCGCCAAAATCACACAATTTATCATGGCAAGAATCTGTAAACAGATACAGAATTATCAGATTTTTAACAGTCCAATGTGAGACTTTCAGTTTCATCTGGAAAAACAATCATATCTAAGCTTAAAAAATTGGATATTTCACCAGATTACTTGTAGTCTACATGTCTCATTTAAAAATTTGCAAAAAATAAATCATTTGCAGTTACTACATTCTGTAAAAAACTAAAAATTCTGCGCTCCTCAACGTAACTGAGAAACCTTTACTGACTCAGCTGTAGTCAAAAGTCATGTGACAAAAAAAATCAGGGATCTTTTATGGTTGAACTAGATTCAACTGCAGGCTGTGCTTATGCAAAACAGAAGACAAATATGGAAACAAATAAATAAAAAATGTATGTATAGCATGTAGAGTCACCATTTTTTCCAAAGTATTGGGAACACCTATGACTACTTAAAAAAATGTTACACATGTTTGTGAAATGATTACTCAAAGAAATTCAATTTTTTTTTTCATTTGTGAGGATTTATGTCATTATAACTGTGTCATACTGCACAAAAGTTATTTCTGAGTTCTCTCTACTTCTAGCCATGGTTGTTCTGTTTCCATAGATGGTGCAGGACTTTATATTGCAGTGACTAATGAGCCCACAGTGAGTAAAAATGTGACAGGAGCAAAAACGCTCAGAGGGTTAAAGAGCCCATATTATGCACATTTACATTAGTTTTCTCACACTGTACTGCACCTTATCTCACACCCTGTCCTTAACTCTTCATGTTAGCTCCTGTCTTTTCAAGGCCCTTTTCCCTAAAATACCAGTCTGGTCTTATTTGCCAACTCGACCGAAGAATGTGTGACATGGTGACGTAAATAAGTAACAACTGGGATTGAAATGAGCTATTTTAGACAGGCAAGAAGCAGTGTTTTCTGTGGGAGAGCATAACTCACTTTGGTGTGGACTTTGTAAGTTTGCAGACATTTTACATGCACAAAAAAACTACAACACACTAACAGAAAGGGAAAAACCCAAAAAGTATAATAGAGGCTCTTTAATACGTCAGACGGGGAAGATATGAATGAATTATAAACCGTCCACACCCAACAAATGGCAATAAAGCGAGAGAAGACAGGGTTTACATGTGAGTTTATGTGTGTTTGAGGGTGGCGTGCCATGCGGTGGCAGCAGGGTTATATTTGACTCTATTTTCTATCCGAGGCCGAGGCAGTGCAGGAAACCACAGAGGCAGACTGTCACACTGCTGCACCAGAAACGGGCAACACACTGGAGAGACACTTAGTTCTCATCTGGGTCAGCCATGTTTAATTGAAGAGTTTTGCTCCAAAATAACCCACTAATAAGAAAAAAAACAGGGTTAACTAAGGACTTAAGTAAGGAATTTGCTATCCTCAAAGAGTGTTTAGTATCTTTAAATGATCCCAATAACAGCAAACATCAGCTTGTTACTAGTTTGCTGAATAGAAAAACTAAAAGTGTGTTTACCTTGAGGATCTGTCCATCAATGTCCAGCACGTAGACGGTGATTTCTACGTTCCTCGCGACGCTCTTCCCACCTTTTTCGAACTCTCCTTTCTCCAGTGTGACGTAAAGGTCATTCCTCATCTCTCCTGCAGGAACAGGGAGGCAAAAGAAGCCAACAAGACATTGATTATGCATATGAGTAGGCATTATTAATGACCTCTCAGCAGATTTTTAGCGTAATTCCTCATGGCAGGGGTGGACAGCGTTTACATTAGGGGCTTTAATGATATATTTTCTGCTGACGTGAAATCCGCGCCTGAGTTATGACACTTGACCACCAGAATGTATCAGATTCAGGGTTTGTCTGGTGTAAGCAGATTTCTCAGGGCAGGAGGGTCAATTTTCATAAACTAGGAAAAGTCATCAAGAGTTATCATACTGTCACAGCAAAATGGCAGTGAGGTTGTTAGTCAACTGACTCTTACAAGAAAACGCTGAATGTAAACCTTTTTTATTCTGCGATCCCTTAAAACAAATTAAAACATCCGCTTTCGACCCCTCATTACTGGTGACATACATGCGCTGCTTCCTGACAAGTGCATTTAAAGAAATATGTTTTCTTTGTTTTACTTTTAGAGGCCCTAAGAATTTAATTTAATTTAATAATGACTTGAAAAAAAGCAATAATTCAAGAAAAGCCTGAAGCAAGATAGAGAATTATTTAAAATAATTGCTGTTCTGTTTGCATTTTAATGGCTTCTCAGGTGTATTTTGTAATGGGTTTTGAAGGTCCCAACATCCATATTTGATTCTATCACGATACAATGTCCAAAATAATGATGGTACCGCAACGATGCTTATTACCTTGCAAAATATTCATCTTTGAGTGCATCTCCAAGAGGCAAAATATACATAAACTTGTACCCAAAACTTGCTTAACATCTGCTTATCGATAGACACTAAAATGTATCACTGTTCCCTAAACACCTCTCATGCAGGCTACAACAGAAGCTAGCTAGGCAGCTGTCCACAGAGAAGCTCAGACAGGTGTGTGTCCACGTTACTTTACTTTGAAAAGAGTGAAATAAGGAGTTTCCATGTCAGATTTAACGAATTTGAAACTAAGTGATGTTTTCTACATGGGCTGCTCCATGAGAGGAGCATTTTAAACATCAGTATTGCAGTCATTCACCAAAGTCATGAACAGAACCCTTAAATCTGAGTAAATTATGTTCTATCAGCGTCATCATTCTTGTAGATTAGTCACGGAAAATAAGAACCATGCAAGTTTGTTTTTAAATCTAGCTGCAAAAAAAAGGTGCAGCATGATGTGTTTGAGGTCATTTGTCCTACTTAACATGGCACATGTGCACATCGCAATGTCTATGCAGAAACAATATATTGTTGTGCCCTACTAAGTGCCTCTACAGATAAAGAGCACCCATATCATGCCGTTTTTTATTAGCTGCTCTTCCTTCCGACATGCAGGTATTTATACTGTATGCTATGTGACAAAAACACGACGTGCACAATAGGTAAAATCATGTGCTATAAGGTGCAAGAGATGCAATAGTTCATCCTGGAAAGAGCAGATTTTGAATTTGATTATCATGTATCCTAAGGCCCCATCCACATGAAGACGAGCCCAGGCCTAAACGCACAAATAGTTCATCAAACCCGTGTATCATCCACACGAAGCCGGCGTTTAGGGTGTGTGAAAATGATCATTTCTGAACCTAGGTCCCAGAGTGCAAAGATTTCAAAACGACGTTTACGTGGCGCCGTTGTTATGGCCTTTCCGCTCTTTTTCTGACACGCTTGCGTCATATCTCCACCTCTCGATAAATGCACATGCGCCAAACTAAGAAAATGACAACAACAATGGCGCCGTACAGTGTTGCGTGTGTACTTTGTCACCCTATTATCGCTATTACAACAAAATATACTTCTTCTGCATTATCATCATGCTCACCAAACAAATATGGAAAGCACAATACGCCACTTCATGTTCTGTTTACATCGTACACAGATTTCTGCGCATGCTTAAAGTCCCGCCGCCAGTTTCTGCTTGTTTCTGTTACGGCATCATAGCGCCACCAACAGGCCTGGAATTTGTTTTACATCGTTTTCAGGCGTATCAAGTGAATTCGTGTGGACGGACACATTTACTGAAACAGCTCCGTCTTTATGAAGCACGTTTTTGAAACTATAGGCGTTTTGGCTTCGTGTGGATGGGGCCTAAAAGTCATTAAAATACACTCCATCTGGGGGCCAAATTGTAAATTCATGCATGTTAAAACTGAACTCATTGTGCAGGATCCTTAAAAAACTCCTGTAACACAATCTTTCCCTTGGTCCTGTGCTGCAATCTGCAAAAACACTCAGGGAAAATAATCCCAGGAAGTAATATTCTACATATTCTTTGTTAAAATTGCAGCTGGATGTGCAACGACTGAGCCAGGCGTACATTTATTTCCTTCAAAGCATGCAGGGTAGGAAAGAGGAAAGGCTTGCTCCTTGTGCAGCCCAAGCTGTGGTCTGGCACATTATAAAAACCGGTTGCCTATACAACCGCTGTAAGTGTGAGCACACGTGTGCTCATCATATCTCTATCACTAAGGTCAAAATTGATTTTCTGCTCTTAGCGACAGTAACGATGGCAACGTGAGGCATTTTATATCCACCCATACTGTACACTTGCTTTTTTACACACACACACACACACACACAAAGAGCACAGGAGGGTTGAGACACACAGGCAGTTTTTAAATGTACAATGGGAAGAAGGGGAAGTGGAGTGGGTGGGGGCAGAGCAGCTGGACAGAGAAAAGAAAATGAGGAGAAAGATACAGTCAGATACAAATCCAGAATAGGAGTAAAGGGGAGGGGGAAAGAAAGGGAGAGACATTTTCCTTTGCCCAAGGGCAGACTTACACAAGCAGAGAGGGTGAGAGCACTCAGCGTTAAGGGTTTGTAGCCAGACAAAGACAAAGAAAAAGACGGTGAACATAAATCTGTGCTAGTGAGGCGCTGAGGGGCCCAGAGTCTGCGGTTCCTCTTTATCTGTGTGACCAGACAACATACCTCACTTATTTAAGAGATGTGCTCGTCTGGAGTAAAAAAGAAACAAGTCCCCCGATGCCAAGCTTTCAAAAATGAAAAAGTCAGAAAGCTAATTCAGACAGCACTTTCCTTCTCAACTACTTTCCCCCTCCTGCATATGTAAATACAAACATGCACTTTCTCGTCTCTTGTTTCATCTTACATTCAAATGGTTATGCATTTGTTACCAAGGCAACAAGACCCCATCCAGCTCAGCCGGAGGGTCTCTGCAGGGGTTTGTGTCATTTGGAGAAGCAGCTATCTAAGTGATGCCTATCTACCTGCAACAACTTGAATATTTCATCTTTCTGAGGGCACCCTAAGGTGGAATTCAAATATCACTCAATAGGTGGGGGATGTCAGGTGTTGCCAAGACAAAGGAGGTCAGCATAGACGACACAAAACAGAACAGAAGATAATTCTAAGTTTATAGCCTCAAAAGGTGTCAAAAGGTGTAATAAATACGGACATGAATGCCGGTTTTATCATTGCCTTCTCACACCTGCTGCCTGGCCAGTCGTTATTCAGAAACCTGCACCGATACATAAAAGCTGGTGTGTTTCCTCCAGTCGTAGCAGCAGTTTATGGGGTATAAATAAGGGCAGGAGTAGTTAAGGTCAGCGCTGTGGTTCAGCTTTTCCCTGACAATAAGAGGGTCTCCATTTGAATCAGCCAGCTGCAGCCTTTCTGCTCTGCCCGGAACTGCCTTTGTGCATGATCTTATTTCCTCTCCCAGCTAAAGAAGTTATGAATGGATGCATGTTTTTGTCTTTATCCGTCTCTTAGTAGTTATCTCTGTAACAGACTCTTGACCTGGACAGGGCTTGCAACTCTCAAAATAAGTAGTTTAGAAAGAGATGAATAGGTGGACATAGGGATGATTACTTAGGCAGTTATGATCAGAAATGGCAAACATAGTAAAGACAGAAAACATCAGTCAAATTGATCTCTGGGATTAACAATGCAAAAATACCAATGCAAGTATGTCAGCAAAGTAAAAGATGACTATTTCAGACATGCACTCCTTTCCATTAATCTGAACAGGTTGGCCTCATGTTTGAATGGTCACCTTTCCGTAAAAGTTGAGATGGCAATCTTACTAGCTCGGACACTATAACATTTACGTATTACTTTCAACATGTCGGAACTACATGCAGATGCATTAACGTATATTTATGCAAATTCAACGTGGTACACAAGAAACTTGCCCAGATGAGTTCTATTGTGTTTCTGGTAGCGTTACTGTCACCATTTAAATGAAATAGAGTGGCTATCGAGTAGTAAACTTGTTTGCCAATATTAATTCCAAGATGTCCACAGTGATTTGTCATTGGTTTACAGGTTGATCTCTGCATCGCTAAATCACTGTCATAGGTATTAATGACAAAAGGCCACTATTGATGAGGATTGATGAGGCCAGCAATGTTGCATATCATGCATCTGAAAATGGCTCATGTTGGTGGTAAAATGGTCAGATGATTAATAGATTTTTTCAAATGTAGTGATATGTTCCCTGTTGAACCAGGATCTTAGGACAGTACATAAAGTGAAAGGCCAGTCTTAAAGGTCCCATTCTGTTCCTCTGTCCAGCAAATTAATGAATATCTCACATGTCTCAAGAACGTGTCTTTCAGTTTTTAACTCAAAATACCACAAAGATTGTTCATTTTACTAACACCCTTAGTTTTAGGTTTGATTGCAACTGAGCTGCTGCTGTCCACGCCCCCTTCAGGAAGAAGACTCTCTCTGCTTTGATTCTGTTCGGTGAATGACAGAGCAGAGCAGCACAGTTGAACATCCTGTCGCTTCTAACTTTCTCTCTGATGATCATTTCACATGAAAACGCAGCCAAATCTTCAAAACAAATTATGTGTATGGTGATATTATCAGATAACATCATTAGTATAAAATCTCTATTTAGCGGTGCAGAGCCACAGCTTGGGAATGTCTATGAAGTGACTGGCTGTTATTATGTAGTCTTAATAGGCTGCATTTCAGTCACTGGTTCATACTTGTTCTGTTGTCTGACAACAGAAGCAGACAAATATGTAAATGAGAACGACTTTAATGGGAATTCAGCTGTAATAAAATTACAGTATTTTACTCATCCAAGTCTGTAAAACACATAAAACACAATGAAAATGGATTTTCACCATATGAGATGTTTAAATGGACAAAAAAAAGAGAAACATTTTTGATGGAACAGCGGGGTCTTCTATTCATTTTTTGGAACTAGGACTAATCAAAGCAGCTTTATTGGTAGTAATATTTGTTTGATATTGTATTCATAACATCCAGATGTTTAAATGAAGTCTTGTAGAAGTTCATTTCTTAAATCGGGCCTCTAGAAGATCGGTGTGTAGAAATAATGACAGTAACATCTACAAACGAAGGTTAGGTTGTTGTAAACACTGGATTAAAGTAATAGTATGTGGTGTTTTTGGTGTCCTACCTGGCATGATGACATCCGAGAAGCCCAGTTTCCTGGTGATGGACACCCCACGGGTGAAGAGGACCATGTATTCCCGTCTCAGCTGCTCAATGTCTCCGTGGAGGAGTTGGAGAGCCACTGCCAGGCCTAAAAATGACATAATGAGTACATAAAAAAAAAATAAAAATTAAATATCATATTCCTGTACACAGCCAAAACATGGTCCTGATTTTTCCTCTCTAATCCCTTACCAAAGCCACTCAGTAAAACACTCAAAATATATCACAAGCCTATTCCAAACACTATAAACAATCTTGTATTGGTGAGCTAAGAAAAAAGTATTCACAAGGGCACATCTCAAGTTTTATTACAGCCGTATGGACTCGCAAAACCAGACAGTTGTACTTGCCAACTGCAACACTTATGTGTATGGAAAGCAACCAGAAACCCACACATATATATAAACAACAAAAAAATGCAAGCAGCCTGTGAGTCATCTCCAGCTCTCTTTTATTAAGAGGAAATCCTACATGAAGGCCGTCGTCTCAAATCAATATCCTTACGCAATAACTCCAAATGTCATCGGAGCTAAATTAAAGCACCGGCTTGTATGTAGAGTTTAAAATGCCTCTCCTTGATGTGTGTATGTGCGAGCCTGTCCGTGTTCGCGGTGAGGAGAAGCAGATACATAAACAGCTAAAACAGCAAGGGAATGTGCAGGAGACAAGATGATGATGATAATTAGTATTTTGGTGGTTGTTTTTTGGGGGGAAAGTCGGGAGGCAGCGGTGAAATGGTTCATTAGCTGAGAGACGTTTCAGTCAATGAGAGTCAACAAAGAGACGTGACTTGTTTGCAGACCCGATAGTGATATGTGAGCCTACACTGCTGCACAAAGGCACAGAGCAGGAAGAAGAAGGAGAGTTGAGGAAAAAGAGGGTTTAAAGTTTTCAGGCTGTCCAATAAACTGCATATCAGATAGAAGTTTGTTGCGCCTGTGGCTGTGATGTTACCCAAACAATTTATTGCCACACTTATATAGAGCCTATTTTAAAGGTGAGATTAGCAATTCTAATCCAATGCAATCTCCTAGCAGCAACTACAAGCGACGAAAACTGAAGCTATTGCAGAAGTGTCAAAACCTGCAGTACGTCAAATGGCCACTTGAGGCTGGCTAAAAGTGAGTCGATCCCCATAGACTCCTATGTTAAAATCGCCAACTTTACAACAGAAATTAACATGTTTACAGCCTGGTATAAAAACTTTTTTGGTCTCAATAGCTAATTTCCTCATTCATGACAACTGTACAGAGTGTGATTTTTTATATTACTCAC
>OMNN01028317.1:21951-56270 GCA_900302755.1 Chromis chromis | reverse complement strand
CACATAGAAACCCTTAGGGAGGTTTCTCACCATGAAACCAAAGTACTGCTGAAGCCAGTATTATCTAGTTTACTGTGCTCACAACTTTTTGGTCTGAAGTATCAAATAGGGTGGGTCAGCTAAATCTGAAAACTACAAATGTTATGCATTTTAAAACTGCCCCAAATGTTTTTCTTCTAGAGGAGACACCATTATAACAACGTATCTAAAACCAGTGTCTGGCTCAGAACTGTTTTTCTACTTTTACCATGATCATGTTAATACGAAAACATGCAAATGGAGGAACTTGTGGGTTGTTATTACCACCAGGCAGATGAATATTAGACATCTTCTCTTGTTCAACATCTTCCACTCAGAGTAGTAATCTAATCTCAGTTGCAAGTAAATTGTAAGTGTTGGCAAAACTGGACATGTCACTGCTATGAATGAAGGTGATCTGTTCCACCTCAAAAACACTGGGTGCTGCCCCCCACCCACATCCTCCCACTTTGAATTACTATCATAGGAAAATCTGTCTTTCTGTTGCTGTGCTCCACAAAAGAGGTCAGAGGTCAGGGTCATGCTACAAAGAACCAGTTCTGGAACGAGCAGGGAATCAGTGTTTTACTTAAGAACACTACAGACGTTTTCTAAAAACTCCTTAAAACAAGCGGTATTACATGAACAAATATCATGTTGAGTGATGTTACATATTATTGGAGGTACAAAGTAATGACAGGAACTTGTAATTTCATTAGACTTCAGATTATGGTCCACCACTCTGATGTGTATGTGAGAAACTTGTTTTTCTACAAACACATGTATACATGTGTATGTGTACAGCCCCCCCTCCCTACGTCTGCCACTGTGCTCCTTTTCCAGTAACCATGCGGTTGCCACAGTTTCCTTAGGCTTGGATGCACCAGACAACCAAAAAGCCCACACAACTGAAACTTTATTGGTGCTAAACACCCACCAATGACAATTATCCAACCCACCAGCAGGAAGTAACGGTCCGCAATCTGTCAAACACAAGACCTGGAGACCATTTACTGTAAAACATCTGAAGTTATTGGAAACGGGAAGCACGAGACACATGCTTTCCAAATGACAAGGATTATCAATTACGCAAGAAGTACGTCAGAGGCAATGTGAAGCCGAACCTCTGATCAGCTTCAGTGCGTTTGTTGTGGCTTAGTGAAAAGGAAACGAGAGGAATTATCTGAATATCCTCATCCTGATCAATAAAAACTAGAACACAGGTGGTGGAAAAACTATTAGGATTAACTTAGACTTATTGGTCTGATCTACTAGATTTCACATCCTCATGTGAATTAAAGACAGAAGAATAATCTGCTTTCAATATGTATTGCTCTAACTTCCAGATCAAGCTGGAACATAAATAAAAACATCTACTTTTGCTCATTTGCACTAAAATTCTTTGTGCTTTGGCAGGTATTGAAACACTTCTTATGTATTGAATCTGAGAACATGAGAAAGTGTCTCTACAATTCTGCAAAACATGTAGAATCAAGACACAGATGTGGAACAAATGAAAGAAAAAACATTAAAAAGTGAGTGGAGACTATAATATGTAATGTCATGCAATGACTGCAGATAATTTTACAGTGTACAATGAGTCACTGAATTCTTGGTAGGAAGTGACATGAATCACACAGAACATTTGTCGTACCCTTTAAGGTGCCGCCCATCTGTCCTAATCTCTGTAAGCTTGTGTTGCAGTGTTTAAACAGAGCAGGAGTTGGTTCTACCTGAATGCAGCGAGGTACTCGGCGTCTCCCATGGGTGGCTCCAGTCCTCCAGTGAATGCCACATTCACATTGAAGCCCTCACCGGCTCCAGAACCAACCTAAACCCAAATGTTTATGTAAAATTAACATCATTCTTGTGATATTATCGCTCAGAATACCAAGTGTCCTGGATGTCACCCACCTCAGCTGGGGACCCACTGCCAGGGAAGAAGTTTCCATCATCGTAGCGATGAAGTGAGATGTAAAGAATGCTGGGGTCACTGTAAAATATCTCCTGGGTGCCATTACCATGGTGAACATCCTGGCCATTAGGAGATATATTGATAAAATAATTAGCAATACTACAGTAAGAAGTCATTATTGAGTATGAATGGTATGATATAAGGATGTATGAGTATTGCCAGAATCTCATCAGTATGAACAGCAGTAGAAGAAGAAGCTGTCTTACCCAGTCGACAATGAGGATCTTGCTGACGCTGAGTTTGTGTTGGAGCTGCTTGGCAGCTATAGCCACAGAATTAAAGTAACAGAAACCCCTAAAAGACAGAGAGAGAGAGAGAGAGAGAATGAGACGTGCAAACTTCAACATGAAAATAAAAAGTAATGAATATCTCTGTTAGTACACACATGGGAATAATGGAAAGCCTTCGTGTCTCTGACTTGTGCAGAGAGTTCTGGCTGTGTGTAGTGTCTGCTGGGTTTTTAAAAAGTTTGTTTCCATGTTTGTAAACCCTCGGTCTTGATGAGAGCATCAGCTGAAGTTTACAGTACTGTGCAAAATGTTTAGATTGTTTTCCATCATGTAGTCCCATCAGGGATGCATCTGACCGATCCCAGATTCATTCTGCAGCATGTTAGTCAGCTCAGGTTGTTTTAAAACACGCTACTTCAATAAACTTTACAGACAAGAAGAGACAGGAGAACTGCTGGTGTTCCAGTGCTTGAGGAAGGGAAGAATAATTAAAAAGAAAACATGAAAAATCCAGGAACAGGCAATCAAGGTGGATTTAAAAAGTCAAAGGTCTTTACTTCAGTGGGCTGGAGAGAAAACACACTTTAAAGTTTTTAGTCCACTGCTGTAACGGCCTTTTACTTTTCATACCCACTTTGAGTGCCTGGATTTTTTATGCCACTTTTAAGTTGTAATTCTTTCACCTTCCTTAACAAAAAACTTGATTTGATTTGTATATGACACAAAACATACAGCCAGAATTATAAAGTAACTGTCTTCAGTGGCAGAAATGGCACTGACTCCCGTAATAGATACTCTGGGACCCACAGTGACCTGATCACTGCGTACAGGTGCTTGGAACAACAGTATGTGTACCAGAGAGAACTGGTGCCATACTAAAGTCAAAATGTGGTAACAACAAACATTGATTTTAGTTTTTTTTTTTCCTATGCTACACTTGTAAAATGTAAAACATTACAGTAGTTGTTCCTGAATTTCCCTTCGGAGATTAATAAAGTTTTATTCTATTCTATTCTATTCTACAGGATTGTGCTCAGGACACATGAGAAAAACACGAGGAGTCAAAACACTGGTAGAAAAAGATACCAAAAAGAACAACATACTCACACACACACACACACACAAAAGAATGAATCTTCTGCATTTCATCCATTTGTCTTCTATCATTATATTGTATTCCTTCACAGAGAAGCTGCTGACAGCTCGGTATAGCAACAGCAAAACTCACTCTGATGGGGCTGAGCATGTGCTTGAATAATACACACACACACACACAACCACATATACACATACACACACACACACGCACGCATGCACTCACATGTACACTTACATTGGATTGGAGGGATCTGCATGATGCCCTGGCGGCCTGACCACAGCAAAGCCGTTCTGTGCAGGAGAGGACAAAGCCATTAATCAGTGTTTCTATGGACATGAGCTTTAAGCATACTGTTAAGAAGGTTTCATAATGTACAAAAACATTTTGGCACACCTAAAAAAGGTACAATCACACTGCCAAAATGCCTGACAGCTCTCTAAAACAAACATCATTTGTTTCCAGGTTTGCATATGCTTTGTTTCCATCAGTGTTTTGTGTGTAAAGTAGGGTCCCATTCTTCATCTAAATAACAATTAATCTCTGCAATTTTGATGATTTTAGGGTGACTTATTTTAATGATGGCTTTGACAATCTGGTTTAAGATTTTTTTGCTTTACTGTTTTAAAAACTTTCTAAATCTAAAAGTGTAACATAAAATACAAGATCACAAGCCTGACTTCTGGCAGTGTTTAGAGACAATGGAGGCTGCAAGATGCTTATTATGTTCTCTTGTAAAGTAGTATGTATAGTATGCATTCCTACAATATGTATAGTCTGTGGAGTGGTTCTCCTGTGGTTGTAGTGCAGTTTAGTGGCTGTGTGTTACCACTGCTCAGTGTGAACTGAGTCTTATAATGACGTATTCTTGTTTTTCATTCTCTGCCTGCCTTTGGTATTTGTTTGGGGTTTCTTTGTTGGGTGAAACGTTTTAGGCAGAACCTGCCAGCTACATGTATTTTGCTAATTTTTTAAAAGAAAAATGGTAAAAAGACCGGAATGTGAACATATGATTTGTACAATTTCATGTTCATCCTGCATTTTTAACTGCTGTGGGGAAGAAAAGCAAGGAAATTGAACCCCATCCATCTTTGAAGTGGCTCAGTGACTCCTGAAGGCAGAGAGAGGATTCTAAGTTACTGTTTCTCCCTGAGCCTAGTAGTTAACATACAGAAACAAAATCCCAAAAGTGGATACAAACTCCAGGATTACGAAAACAATTTGGAGTTCCTAAACGTATTTCTGGCCCATCATCCAGTGCCTGAGAAGCAGTCATTTTTTTCTGCAGGGGGATAATGTTCAAACTTTCCTTTTCATGTCTCTGCCACAATAACATTGCTTTTCCACCTACTGACAAAAGAATGTGTATGCAGTATGTGTTTAGTGGAAGAGATGTTTTCTGTAACCTTTACCAATGAGCTGGAGGATGTTTTCAGTGTCATTTATGTGTCTGTATGTCATCAGGATTATGTACAAACTACCAGGTTGAATACCCAATTTCTTTGAGTACTTAATTTAGAAAAAACAAACAAACAACTGGAATCAACACATGAAAGAGTTCACAGGTGTTACCGATACTAGAAAAAATGGTGAGTCTACATACTATGCATATTTTACTACTTATATGTTTTCCTTTGTTTCCATACCATGCTCCGTGCAAACACATCAGGCCCCGCATTAGCCAAAAAGTCCCTGAACTGTTGGTCACAGCTGAGTCACTAATGGCTTCACCACTGTGCCCAGCAGCTTCTGCCAAAAGGGGGTAGATTTTTTGTTTGTTTTTGTTTAATATCATAATTACATTTTATCCAGTTTTCCTAGAGAACGGCTCGTCACAGGTGAGTAGTTTAAAAGAGAGAAAGTTAAAAATGTGACAGTTCTTTCTGTTTTCAGTTTCTGTCTCTGATAAATGGTGATTTTTTTTAAAGGGGAACATGCTTTTCAAAACTTTTGAATAGTTTTGGGATTGAGTGGGTTAAATTTGGGTGCGGATCTCAATTACTTCAAATTGTGAGATAGGGCATCAGCTTTGGCAGAGGTCTGTGTTCTGTGAATACACTTCTATTTGCATTTGTTTTGACTTGTTGACATTTTGTACATTCTAATATTAGAACTGTACTGTAACCTGCGCTGCTGTTATTGCTGACATATGTTGATGTATAGAAAACCATCAAGACCCAGTTTGAATGTTGGATTATCACTTTACTGGCTCTTGTGTGCTGTGTCTCTTTGACAGTGTCACATCTAGTGCTGAAAGTCTGTGAGGTTTAGTTTCTCACCTTTAGCTCTCCTTTGGCCACTCTGAATGACAGCTCAACAACACTGCCTGCTGCCATGCGGGATGCCGTGGAAGTGTGTGACTCATTCCAGATGGTGTCATTATCAACCTGTCAATCAAAAAACAAATGATGGATAGAATTTTTTTTTTTTTAAATCTACCCATAAATATGGAACTATTTATAATATTCAATGCTGAATTAACCCTGGCCATCTCTAAAATAGAATCTCTTAAGAAAACGTCTGTGCATGGATGTGACTCAGGAGTCACTTTTGCTGTTCTATCACGATACCCGATCCATATTTGAAAGTAATTTTCCTTTCCATTCTGTTTTTTCCTCTCCTCTGTTTGTTCACAAACTGGCATAACTGTCCATCTGGCTCGGACAATGAAATTACGAGGCATTTCTTTCATCCCTGGTCATGGACATGTTGTTCTCATTAGCCTAACTTGTCATGGTTCGACACAGACTGTCAGGCAAACGTTAGCGTTGGGCCAAGCCAGCTTTCTTTTCCTCTTTAATATCCTGTCTTTATTTCTGTCTTCCTTGTAATTTTTTTTCTGTCTTTCTTTGAAACGATATCAGTTTTCATCCGTGCAGTGATTGTGCAGCATTTGTTAAGAGCTTTGGAGAATTATGATAAAAAAAATAGTGTGTTTTTCCTTACCCCTACACCCCCACATGGTAACATCACAAACATCCTTTGAGAGAGGATTCCTGAAAAAACAGACACATATAACTTGTTGCAAATGTATACATTTCTAAAATACATACACTGTTGTCTGTACACACATTTGTAAGGGTAATTTCACATTATATTTTTAGAGAATCTATCAGTCTGAGTTATAACATACCAGCCAGTTTGCGGTTGTCCAGTTTGAGTCTGTTGAGCGGGTTGGTGCCATAAAGCAGCACATGGCGCTCTGTATGGACTGACTGCAGCTCCTCCAGAGTGGCTTTACGACCTCGAATACTCTGTATGGACATAAAATCAATGTTTTCATCGACATTTTTCTCATATACAATATAGCCTGTTAAGGGAAGCACTAAGAGAGAAGCCTCTAGTCTCCGCTCAGTTACTACAGAGCAGCTTAGACAAGTTTGTGACCAAAAAATACTTTGAAAAGACAGAAATAAGGTGTCAGATGTCAGATTCACGCAAGATGAAACCAAGTGGTTTTAGCTACATGGACTGTCTAAAAGTGCAGCATTCAATATCATAACTTATTATGTTCATTTATTTATGAGAAGCCAAAAACATGATTATGAATAATATTCCATTAACTGTGCAGTCCTACAATGTGTTTCTTTTTTTGTAACCACATCTTCTTTTTCAATGTTTCTCTCTTGTTCCTGCTCATTTTGCTGTTCACATGTGGAGCTTTCCAAGTCAACAGACTCTGTGTCTTGTTGCCTTACTTTGAAACAATATTCACACTTGCTGCGATGTAACTTTTGTGCACGACACATTGCAATGTTGGTGCTGAAACAATATATCATGCAGCCCCAGTGTCGAATAAAACACCTCCTCAGCAGCAACACTGATACCAGTCTATCCAAGCCTATGTGTTTGCATGTGTGTGTGTCTTAGTGTTGTACCTCACACTGTCCCCTCAGGCCTCTCTCCTGTAGTCGGGACCAAATGCTCTGTATCCTTCCAGCATGCTCTGGGTGACTGCTGTTATCTCCACACGTACACTGGTGCTTTAGCATTTGAGAGTCATACACCAGGCCTGCATACACACAACACAGAATCTATATCAACATTTTGAACAATATACAGTATATTCAGAGTAGAAGCTGAAACACTACTGTTAATGCTGACCCCAGTTGCAGCAAGAAATTGATTTTTATTTTTATCTATTTACTATGAACGTATTTGTGGTAGCTTTGGAAAGCGTCACCTAATTTTCATCAGTTTTATTCCAAATTATACCTTTTTTGTATTACTTTCCAGGACAGTCATAAACAATAAGTTGAACACGTTTTTTAAACAGCAGTTTAATTATACTGTGAATTTGCTCTTTTTTCCAGTTTCTCCATTTATTGTTAACATTGTAAGATCATCTTGAAAGTGCTTCACATGGTGTTAAACACTTGGAGTCAAATGAAATGAATGATTAGTTTTAAGGACACTCTGTGTTCCTCAGCTGGATTCCAACCGGGGAGGCCGCAGTTATATGGTGAGAGACTAAACCACTTAGGCACTGAAGCACTCTCTACTTGAAATATGGTTAAAAAAATGATCTTTCAACTCTGCTACAATACTGTTAGAACACGTCTGACTCACCAGTGGTGAAGCGAGGTTTGCTGCTGGTGTCCTGTGCAGACAGGCTCAGAGGTTTCTCTGGCAGAGTGAGAGAGGTGGAAGCTGGGGAAGACTGTGTTCGTGACAGGGGCCGATGAACACCCAAACCACCACCGATCCCACCGCTGCCACCCCCGCGTAGTATGGGTACTGCCAGGGTCTCCATTTGTCGATGGAGCTGTTGCAGCTGCTTCTGCTGCTCCCATAGCAGTGACTAGTGGGAGTGATGAATGTGAAACTTAGTGAAGTAACAGATGCAACTCAAAGTAAATCTTATATTATTGTTAAATATTATAAACTTTGTTAAGTGATACAGAAGAAAGTAAACAGAAGAAACATTTGCGTCCTTTGGTACACATATACACGCAGCTGTACACCTTTCTAAACATGCTAAGTGATTTGTTTTTTATCCTGATTTTAAGTGCTGGAGGCTTTTATAAAGTCTTCCTCTTGTAATATCTTCTATCACAGCCTGGCTATGTGCTTTGTCTGATCAATGACTGACACGAGAGAGTAATAGTTCAGCTTACAGTGCACGCACCCTGTCATCATATCAAGCAGAAATATCCACTACGTTGTAATGAGTACTTGTCAAACCACAAAACCATGAAACAGCAGCTAGAATCATGTCAGTGCAAGAGTTAGGTCGCCATCTACAGGAAGCTTGTGAGAAGAACAGTTGTGTGGTTGTATTCCAACAATGGACCTGCCTTTTCTTTTTGTGTCTGCGTGTGTTTCCAAACCTGGTTGAGTATGAGCGCATGTTGCAGATTCAATTGCTCTTCCTGGTTCTTGGACACTGTTGGCTCCGCCTCCCGCAGTGACTCCGCCCTCACTCTGCTGTGATAGGTTGGCTCCGTGGGCGACGTCCCACCACCATCCTCTGAATCCATGTCCTCAGAGGGGATCTGATGCAGTCTGGGCTTCTCGCTGGACTTAGACATCAGCTGCACATACACACACACACATGAAAGCTTTATTTTGAAAATGCTACAACTTTCAATATTTAAACTGTGGTGCCTACATGCTTTTACGTAATAACGCTTATCAATACAGATCAGAGCGTATTCATACCTTTCCCAGGTGAGTCTGTTGTTTGAGCCTCTCCAGTAGTTGTGTGTTGTGCTGCTGTTGGAGGAGATGTGTGTGAAGGGCGCGGGGACTCTGGGGAAGGGGCTCTGAGCGTGTTCTGCTCAGGGGCTTGTGGGGCTGAGAGCCTCCAGGAGACAGGTGGTCTAACTGGGAGGCAAATTGTAGCGGAACGGAGTCTAGGCCTGGAACTGGAGAGAGACAGCATGGAAAAGAAACAGAGACATTTGTTTATATGTGCAAAGACAGACTAACATGAATGCAGATGCGTATTTTCAAACACTAATAAATGCACAAGAGTCACTAGATTGTCAAATTTCCCCATGCTGTCTTCTAAACTGATCTGTGTCTTACAGCACAGGCCAGATGTTATTACGATGTTGCGCTGTCAAAGTCACTGAAATGAGACAAAAAGACGAGGTGGTGGATTAACCCTCTGAACCTTGTCACCATGTCATGTTTGTTTTTTTTTAAAGTCAAAATTGCAGCATTTATCAGAGTCATAAACTATTAAAAATAGAGACTCATTGGATTATGAACTTTCTGACGGTCCCTGAACTACTCATCAGTGACGTGCTGTTCCATCGGGAAACTTCCCATCCCATTATTATGCATGTCTTATTTAAAAAATTTCCCCAAAATAATGTTTCTTCTAACCAGATTTAGTAAAAAACTAAAATTCTGTGCAACTGTGAAGCCATGAATGACTCAATTGTGACATATAGTCACATGACAAACATTCAGGAACTATTCAGCCGAACTGGGGCTGAACTCCAGGTTGTTTTAAAGAGGGCTGATATGAGACAAGCATAAAAACTAATTAAAATGTGAAGAGTTAAATATCTATAGCATGTAGACGGTTACTAATTATAACAGTGCCAATGAAGTTTCCTTGCCATGATTTCAAAAAGAGTGTATTCTTGATGTAACCACTGGGTGGTGCTCTAATGTTTCAGATAATAAAAAGAAAAGACCTTCACAAAACCTCTGCTTCACAAAGCGACTTTAACTTGATAAATCTACATGTGTCCTTGTGTGTATTTTACTTACTAAATACAAGATTAATATCAGTAATCCTTATCAGTGTTTCAACATCCTAAATTCTGGATTCTTTTAGCCCTATAGTGTGCATGAGCGGACATAAACTGTGTGTATATGCAAGTACAATATACACTATATTGCCAAAAGCATTGGCCCCTCTGCCTTTACACGTACATGAACTTTAATGACATCCCATTCTTAATCCGTGGGGTTTAATATGGAGTTGGCCCACCCTTTGCAGCTATAACAGCCTCAACTCTTCTGGGAAGGCTTTCCACAGTGTTGATGGGAATCTTTGACCATTCTTCCAGAAGCGCATTTGTGAGGTCAGGCACTGATGTTGGACCAGAAGGCCTGGCTCTCAGTCTCCACTCTAATTCATCTCAAACGTGTTCTATCAGGCTGACTCTGTGCAGGCCAGTCAAGTTCCTCCACACCAAACTGTCTCATCCATGTCTTTATTGACCTTGCTTTGAGCACTGGTGGCAGTCATGTTGGAACAGGAAGGGGCCATCCCCAAACTGTTCCCACAAAGTTGGGAGCATGAAATTGTCCAAAATGTCTTGGTATGCTGAAGCATTAGGAGTTCCTTTCACTGGAACTAAGGGGCCAAGCCCAACCCCTGAAGAACAACCCCCACACTATAATCAAACTTTACACTTGGCACAATGCAGTCAGGCAAGTACCGTTCTCCTGGCAACCGCCAAACCCAGACTTGTCCATCACATTGCCAGACAGAGAAGTGTGATTGGTCACTCCAGAGAACACGTCTCCACTGCTCTAGAGTCCAGTGGTGGTGTGCTTTACACCACTGCATCCAACGCTTTGCATTGCACTTGGTGATATAAGGCTTGGATGCAGCTGCCATGAAAACCCATTCCATGAAGCTCTCTACCACTGTTCTCGAGCTAATCTGAAGGCCACACCAAGTCTGGAGGTCTGTAGCTATTGACTCTGCAGAAAGCTGTGCTCCTCAGCATCCGCTGACCCCACTCTGTGATTTTACGTGGCCTACCACTTTGTGCCTGAGTTACTGTTGTTCCCAGTTGCTTCCACTTTGTTATAATACCACGAACAGTTGACCGTGGAATATTTAGTATTGAGGAAATTTCATGAACGGACTTATTGCACAGGTGGCAACCTATCACGGTACCACACTTGAATTCACTGAGCTCCTGAGAGCGACCCATTCTTTCACAAATGTTTGTAGAATCAGTCTGCATGCCTAGGTGCTTGATTTTATACACCTGTGGCCATGGAAGTGATTGGAACACCTGAATTCAATTATTTGGAGGGGTGTTCCAATACTTTTGGCAATATAGTGTATATTTCAATGTGTGTGTGTCTCACCAGTGAGTAACGGCGTGTGGACCAGACCAGAGGGCTCCAGGATGATGACAGGCAAGTGAGGGTTCATCTGTCCAGCCTGGTCGTCTCTGCTGAGGGGGAGGAAGACTGGCGAGGCCCCGGCAGCAACCACAGGCACCCGGCCAACCTTCAGAGAGGACAGCTCTCCTTCAGCCTGCACACACAGCGGAGCAACTAAAGAAAATACGCTATCTGACATTCATCACAGATTAATTTATTCACGCTAACAATATAAAAAGACATCATTGTTTGCTTTTACTGAGATTTTCAAATCATGGTCATGTAAGCTTTAAAGGCTAACTTTAACACTCTGTAGACTACACTGCACAATCATTGCATCTAAAAACACACAAAACGTCACTATAACAACTGTTTCTCTTACAACATAACTAGAATATATTCCTTTATAATGCAAGAAATTTTTTCTAGTTTGCTTTAATTAAGGCGATCACTACATGAGATCATTAGATGACAGAAAGAAAGTTATTATTTGGTGCAGTTCAGTGTTTACCCTTGAGTTGGCTGGTAGTCCCAGTGTAATGGTGGGCAGAGTGGAGGAACTCTGGATGGTGAAGTTAGCGAGAGTGCCGTCTCTGAGCAGCAGCTTCTGGGCCTGCAAATGCCAAACATAATTACTATTAAATATACTATATTTATATTGATATTTGAATTGAGTTATGGTCCTAACAACACATGTGTCTCACCTGTCCTCTACCTAAAAACTGCTGTTTTCTGAGACAAGAGAAACCAAGAATGCTTCAAGATTCCTGCTTTGCTGTAGCTACCAATATGTCTTTATAATTTCCTGCTGCAGTGACCACATGTACATTGATCCAAACCAGTGTGGTCTAATGAAACCTAAGCTCATGTTTTGTCCCAAGCTGTCGTGACATGGGGGAATCACGAGGCAGACATCCACAGCAGGTGTGACAGAGGTGGCTCTGTTCTGACTTTGTGTGATTAAATGAATTATGTATAAACAGCTGACAAACAGTGTTCCCATGCTCTTGTGTCATTGCTTTAAACATGTCATTACTCAGTGTCTCGGCTCAGCCAATGTACATGGAACAACTCTTTTCTTTTTTTTCAAATCAAAGCGCAGGATCACTTGTGTAAAATGCCCATGTCTTACTATCTTTAAGACAAAAATGTGTGTGCAAAAGGGGCGGAAATTAAGCTGTTTTCTCTTTATCTGTCCAATTTTGTCATGATTTTTTACCTACTGTAATGTGTTTTTCTAAAGAGATCAATTTAGTTTTGCTTTATTAATATCCTGAAAAAACTCAACAACACCATGCATTTGTGTGTGTTTCTGTGCTGACCTCATGTGAGAGGCCGCCTGCAGATGGCAGTAGTCCATTCTCATTGGGCAGACTGTCATTGGGAGAACTACAGCCAGAGACTGGAGTGCTGCTGCTGCTGGGGGACGAGTCTGCTGGGAGACAAACATGGGGGGGGAGTTCGTGTCATCAAAGTAAATGAGTAAGAAACGCAAGAATAGAAACCTTTGTAGGACTCACTGGAGTGATTACAGATTTACTCCATAAGCCAGAGGCTATTTTGAAATTTGCACCTGAAAAAACATTCCCAAAATTGAATCAGTAACAGCTGCAAAAGGCCAAAATTTACAACCTTGGGCTCTATGGATAAGAGACACTTATAATATGATGAGTCTATTTAACTTTATCAACAAGCCAGAATGAGATCTAAAAAAAAACACTTTTACTTCCTTCTAACTAAAACTGTAAATTGCAGAGAAAATAACTTCTAACAATGAGTCAGTGACATCGATTTTCTAAAAATTCTCAAAAGCAACTCTACCAAATTGGAAGCAACAGAAATGAAGCACAACAAATGCTGCGTGTGTTTTAGTCATAGCAGCACCAGACTGCCTCTTCACTGAATGTATTTTGCTTCATCGCTTTTGAAAAATGACATCTTCCAAAGTGGAAGGGGTTAAAGCTTATGGATGTCAGTGTTTGTGTGTGTGCCAGGTTACCCAGTGTATCCGGTACTCTGTGTCTGACAGTGGGCGGGGCACTCTCTTTGCGGGTGAGTGGACTCTTGCGGGTGTTTAGGTGTTTCTTCAGCTTGTGTTTCACCTTCAGATTGGGCTCAGATGCTGATAAATTCAAGCAACATGGGAAACGTTACCTAATCGATGTTATGCACAAAAGGTGTACTTCATGCTGCTGTAATACCTCAACAATGATTTATTAAATACAGTATTTCCACTTCATGAAATCTTAAGACACCTTAATTTGTCACAGCAGAAAAAGCAAATGAATAAGTCCTATGAATGGGCATTTTGGTATACCAACAGGAAAAAAGTACTTTTAGGACAATTACAGCGGGAAAAGTGATCATTCTCAATGTAAGTTAAACTCTTTGAACCCTAAACAGCTTCAGGGCATTTTTTGCTTCCGTCACTATGCAAACAGCACAACAATGGCTACAAGCAGAGGGAACGCAATATTATCTTCTGTGCAGTATAACAAAGTCCTAATGCCATAAATCATAAAAAAAAGAAAAGAAAAAAAAATACGACTGCTAGTTACATTTTTAATTAGTTTCCATGCTTGTCCCCTATCTTCTCAGTGTAAACACAGCCTGTAGTTCAGCCCAGTTCAGGTGAAAAGCCTTTGAATGTTTGTCACATGACTATTCATCACAGTTAGGTCACTAAAAGCTTCTCAGTTACATAGAGAAGCACAGAATTTATTGTTTTTAATAGAATCTGGTTAGGGCAAATATTTATTTTTACAACTTTTAAAATGAGGCACGCAGAATAAAGTGATTTTAATGAAATATCGCTATTCAAAACCTAGATTTAGTTAACTTTCCTGGAAAGTCACACAAGATAAGTAAAAGTACCACCAAAAAGTTGGAAATGTGTTGATTCCTTCTGTTTTTACAGCTTCTTGCTCTTGTAAAGGTCTAATTTCAGCGATTTCCTCGATAACATGCCAATTCGTAAGTTTATCATATGCACCTATCATATCCACCTAAGGACACCTGGCTCAACAACAGTTGTTTTAAATGTACTCTATAAATAACTGACTTCATATGACTTGACTGCTTCAGACAGAGTCAATGTGTGATGGTGGGTTTCAGATGCTTTACCTGCTCTACGCAGCGGCGTCCCTTCTGAAACCTCAGAAGGAGGCTGTGACAGAGATGAGACCAGAGGCTGGGAGGATACACTGGGGTCCGGGCCCAGCTTTCTAGGAAAACACAAATATACATAAAACCATGAAGGTAAACAGTGATGCCAAAAAATGGTAGAACTTAATTTTAAATATAAAGTTATGTACAGGTTTTATATATATATATATATGCGCTAATGAATTCATATTTAGCATTTTGCTCTTGTGTTCTATCTGTGCATGTGTGTGTGCGTTGTGTCACCTGTATGGTACAGGAGGTGCAGTCAGAGAGTTTGTTCTTTCCAACGCTGCCTGTTTCTGCTTCTTCAGAATCACCTCCTGGAGTTTCTGCTTCACGAGGGAACTCGCTACTGCACCTGTCAATTAATAATACTGACCAATCAGAAACACTGAAGGACAAACCATGTGTGCAATGCAAGCATGCATGGTGGACAGTGTGGATGCTCATGCTTTGTGTGGTCACTGACTTGTCTGAGAGTATGTTTACTGCTGTGTGTGTGTGTGTGTGCGCGCGTGCGTGTGTGTGTGTGTGTGCGCGCGCGTGTGTTTGCAAACGTGTGCACACAGAGGTGACAGCAGGTGTTAACAGTGATCAAGTCAATATTGACCCAGTGACTTTATTTGCTCAGACCCAAAACTATATTTAACACCACTGTTGTAGCTGCATTCAACAGGTTATATTTAGCCCTCATTTCAAAGCAAACAGCTTTGAAAGTGGAGTAACACTGTGCAGCAAAGATGAATAAGATCGCTTGCAGGGACTTTCCTCTCTGGCCACAATCAGCACAGTGGGCCATAATTATTTTTAAAGACATGGAAATGGCTTTCTACAGAGCTCAGTCAAAAAATGACAACTTCAAATGTCAACCTAAACTTGTGGTAACATGGTAGTGAAGTTTAAGTTTAGAGGGTGTGTGTGTATGTGTTTTTGTGTGTGTGTGTGTGTGTGTGTGTGTGTGTGTGTGTGTGTGTGTGTGTGTGTGTGTGTGTGTGTGTGTGTGTGTGTGTGAATAGACTCACTCTGTTGACTCTTGTCTTTATGTTTTAGCTGCTGCAGCTCATGTTGTTTCTCATGGTGCTCCTGCTCTCGCCTCCTCTGTTCCATGTTAAACTACCAACACAAACACAAATATATACATATAATATGAAAACATATATAAAGCAATTGTTCCAGATCAATGTGTAAGAAACTATAATGTACAAAACTTTTCAAAGAAGCAATCTCTTACCCGGATATGCTGGTGTAGTTGCTGCTGAGAGAAGGAGGTGCGGGGTTGTGGTGAGAATGGTGTGAGGAGTAAAGGTGGGTGCAGCGGGGTGAGGAGCGCCGTGTCCGAACCAGGGCGCATCCCCCGCTCTCCCACCCTGAGGTCCATGGGAAACAAGGCCGCGCACGACACCAGCACTGTCACCGAGGAATCTGGGAAAAGAGAGGAACAGCGGGAGAGAGGGTCAATTTTCTTTATCCGCACTAAGAACAGTTGATTTACACAACACCATGTGGGAAATCCTACCTGAACACCAGTCAAGAGTTTGGAGACAACATGTAAAAACTACAAAAGGATTATGATTGTGTGACAAATAGGGAGAACACACCACATACATAAAGCAGGTTGTAGATGCATTCAGAAATGATCAGTTTCAGATTGAATGACATGGTGGTATTTACCTCATCTAGCCGACAATATGGACAGAAAAACACACTATCATTTAGCGGTTTTCAGAGAGAATGATAGCGCTTAAGTTTATATCTAAACATGAAATCATTGAACTGTATTAGTCAAAAAGAATAAAAAGCACAGAAATGAATCATGTAGGTCTACATGGTACAAAATATTCATACATTATGCATCATATCTCAAGCCCTCACTTCACCAGACCGCATAATACAACACCACAGTCACCTTTAATGGTATTTAACAGGTGAAACGCACGTGTAGCTGGGAGTTAGGGTCCACGATACTGTAAAAAACTATACATATTTGGTTATGAAAAAAGTACTAAAATTATTTTCAGCAGATATGATCATCTACAGATTAATTCATAGAGATGAATAACTCTATTTGGACGGAATTAATCATTCCAGAGTGATTGGGTGGTTTTGAAGAGGAGTGCATCTGCATTGAAATAAAAATAATTTTTAAAAAAGATGGAAAAAGTCATTTGGAACCTTTCTCATAATGTGTAACACTGGTAAAGACATCCAAAACACTGTTTTGCTTTGGCTGTCATTCAGAGCTTTGTGGTGCTGACTGAAATGGTCAGACAAATTAGTTGCATTGCCTCATGTAGAGGCAACAATTGCAAGACATTGCAAACAGAGCACCTGTTTTTAGTCAACATCATCTTTTCTGTAGACTGATTATTTCCATACAACTAATGCTGCATTTCTTTTTGCACCAAAATCTTCCTTGTCAGTGTTTCTCTCCTGTTCCTCACTCATTTTGCTGTGCACATGTGTAGCCTGATTGAAACAAACTCTGTTTCTTGTCAATAAAGTTTAAAAACACTCTGTGTCTCCAAAAACTCTTAAATCAGAGTAAATTATATCAGACAGGCGTCTCTTGTAGATCAGTCATGGCAAATGTGAATCGTGTGAGTTTTATTTTTGTATCAAGCAGCAACACAGTTATAGCATGATGTGTAGAGATATTACTAGTGCAGCTGTATAGGTGTGCTGTTGGTCACACTGCATCTAAACACAACACTGATTCAATGACAAAATTATGATAGCTTTTTTGTGCATTGCACACACTATGTTAAACTTGTTCTGTACAAATACAAAGTCTCACACACACACACACACATTTCCATGCTCTTTGCATGCTGTTGGGGCTATTTGCATTGCATGGCTGAGTCAATGGGAAAGATTGCCTCATCCAGTACTAAAAACAGGATCCAGGAAGGGAACAGCTTGGGAAAAGGCTGGGGGTGGTTTCTGTCTGTGAAACACATACACACATATATTTGCGCATACACACATGCAGATGCACTTGCCTATGCACAAAAAAATGCACTGTGACTCACACCAACACAGAAACACAGCTGTATGCACATTCACGTATTCACATGTGTCCTACCACACACTAATTTGAACACACATGTGGAGCAAGTGACACACATACACCTGCAGATGTATATCTATTTATATTTACACTGAAATAAACCCTGATGCAGGCAAACCCTCCTAAACAAACACTTAGAACACATGCGCACACACATCCTGTAAAGACATTTACACACACACACAGCTGCACACACAAAACAGGATTGAACAAACACCCATATTGCACAAACCTGCCCGACGCTTAAACCAAAACTTTAAACACACACACACACACACAGAACAAGCCTTGAAATAACTTCATGTGACATCATCTCTGTGCTGCTGCGCCTGGTGCTCAGATGTCAGTGTGTGAAGTAAATGTCACTCACACAGAGGTTTGGCCTGATGCCAACAGCAGCACTGGAAATGGGTTAAAGGGAACAAACCCAATACAATGGAACAGAAGAGATGGATACGTTACTGCCATTTATCCTACAGTCTGATCCATGCACACACACACAGTGAGCTTCACCACTTACTGTGGTCTCGTTAGAATCTCTGTGTGGGTTAATGTGACATTGCAGGGTGTCTGTATGTGTGTAGTGTCAGTACTCCTCCTCCATATTAGGAGGTACAAATGCAGAGAGACGATCCAAATACCGACCATGGCTGGAATAACAGAAATCCTTTGGCAAACACACACGTTCACACTGACTGATACACAATGCTATGCACACAAATTCTCTGTAATGACAGCAAGAAATAATAAGGTTATTATTCTGAGGAAAAGGAGAGAAAGCATGCTTATACAAGGAAACAAAGGCTGCTACAGTGCACACACACACACAGTCGTTTGCAGTCGGGAACACCAGTGTCTCTGCCTCCCATGGGTTATAAATAGCAAAACACACACTGGTCCAACATTTACCTACACAGGGTCTTTTGTTTCTGCAGGGAAAACCGCACACTTGTAGATTAGCTCAGTGATGTCACCTCTGGCTTCCAGTTATTGGTTAAATGAAAATAAAAAAGATGTTGTTGAAAGTGCTACCAAAGGATACAGAATAATGCCAAAGACAGAAAAATAAAACGACAAAGACGATGCAAAAATGGTTTTCTTGTTGATTTTATACTTTGGAGGTAATTAGTAGTTTGCAAAGAAAGCCTCACCACTTCATTTTCACTTTGCAAAGCTTTGTTTGGAAGATCGTCTGAAGTGCCAACCATTGCTAAAGTTGTATGTGTTTATAAAGACATTACATGGACATGAAATCACTTGGAAAAGAAGTAGATAACAAGGAAAAGTTACTTTTGTTGACTTTAACTCCTTGTTTTTTCTGTCTACGCTCAGCGATAATTCTACTAGACACACTGCCAAACTGGAATCTGATAACTCAAACCTCTTGTATGTTACTCAGTATGCAAACAGAGGCAGGAGAATCAGTCAAAACATAAAAGACATAGCATGTCCGTAAAGTTTCCATACAGTAATTATTATTTATCTTTAAAAAAAGGAAAGGCCTGCACAATGTATCATTTAAACCTCACCATGGTGATTTGTGCATGCACAACAATCACATCACAGAAAGTGTGAGATGAAGTAAGACAAATTACTTCAAACACATCATGCTGCAACTTTTTTGCTGCTTGACACAATGTTCCTTTTCCATGACTAATCTACAGGAAAAGTCTGTGTAAAAGAACATACTTTATTCCAACTTTTGTACAATTTTTTAACAACTTTTTCCAAGACACAGAGCTTGTTGACATGAAGGCAGCTCATCTACACAGAGAAATTAGCAGGGAATAGGAGAGAAGCACTGAAAAGTAAGATTTGGTTGCATTGAAAGAAAAAGACTATTAGAATATTAGTTGTTGACATATTTCAGCCACAGAAAGTATGATGTTATAATGTTTATGTTTTGTGCGCTTTTTTTTTTTATACTGGATTTCTGCAAACGAAGTAAGAAAGTTTCTGCAAGGAAATGGTGCTCTGGCACACATTGTGAGCAGAATATGTAAGTTTAACCCTTCCGGTTTCATATGCAAAAAAGAATTATTGCTCTATCATATTTGGTTGCAATTCTACAGGCATCTAAAAATAGCTATGACTTTTCTGTATTGAGAAAAATGTGTGTAAAAAAAAAAGATTTTCATTTTTCTGGTGGTTTATTGCACTTTTTAGCAATTTATATAGTTAATATGGACTTCTTACATACATATTATAAAACATTTGGGATGTAAGGGTTGTATTTTGCATAGCAAGTTCAAATGTTCCAAAAAATGGCACTATAGCATGTAAAAATATGCTCCGGCGAACCTGTTCTATGGTTGGTCTTAAAGGGTTAATCAAGATCAGATACTCTGTCAGCACCACAGGAGGTAACATGACTAATTAGTTTTAACCTTGAAATCAGCACCACAAAGCTCCATATGATCAAATCAAATCAAATCAAATTTTATTTATATAGCACCTAAATAAATAACATCATAATAAAATATGATGAGTGCAAAGCCAGATCTGAATGACATCCTAAGCACTTCTTCTGATGCTGATGCACTCCCTTACAAAATCATCCTAGAATGATTCATTCCTGACAAACAGAGTTATTCAATTCATCTGCTAAAAAATTCCAATGTTGTATAATATTGGAAAATATATATAAATATATCGCAATGTCAGTGTTTTCCAATATTGTGCAGCCGTCATTTTAGATGTTTGAAACCATTATTCCTCATCAGTGTACAGCGCTCATCATGCTGGAGTGTAAATGGCCCATGTGGTCCATTGTGGTTTGTTCGAGTGAAATTTGATTTTGAATTATTAGTAAACTGTGAAGCTATTGCATTTTGAAATCTGATTTCTTCCGAGGCACGTTTAGATTAACACCAGCTTTGTTTTTGCAAATCACCCAGTGTTTAGTGATATTCTGGCAGTCCATGAAACTGAGTCCTTGAGTTCAGGAATAATCTCTCTGACCACTTGGCCACCCTGCTGTTGTAAGTGGATACATGATGTCTGTAGAACAACTGAAAATAACACAGTTCCCATGTAGCCAACATGACTTTAAGTCTAGAAACCATGTAGTGGTTTTGTTCTGAACTTCTGCAACCGCATTTAATCCATTCACAGTCTTTCTCTCTTGGACCTCTCCAAGTAATATGAGGCGCTGGTGTTTTTAGTTCTCTTAAAGAATGATATTGTGTTACAGTTCATTACATCTGTGTGTTGTACTTAGAGAGGAATAACAAATCGTGAACCCATGCTTGTGATTCTGTGTTGATTTCATTTAAATGACAGTTTTCTCTGCATACAGAGCTGGAAAGGCATGAAATAGAATAATACACAAAGCATGCAAACCCATGTAGGCACATGATTTAAAGAAACCATTTGGGAGAATTAGATTTCATGATATGCTTGCCTTGAAAAATCCAGGAAAGTCACATACCTAATAGAAACATTATTTTAAACTGCATCCATACTAAACTAAGGAGGATTTGTTCTGTTGCTTCTACAATTCACTGTAATTCAATCAATAGTGAGTAGTTTTCTCAGCTGAGACAGGCATTGTTGTTGGGTTTTCATCAATATCCCTTTAATGCCGCAACTGATTTTTGGCTGAGGTGAGTCAGAGCGCTGTAGGAATTATGGGAAATGTTGACTTGGTAATCAGTGCCACAGCGGTGTAAATAGAGATGATGTGTTGGCCTTTTAAATTGACCTTTATATTACTCTCCTTCAAAAAATTCTCATTATATCAAAACCACTACTGATGCTCACATTTAGAGTTTCATTGTTAATGGCAGATTAACTCGTTAAGGGATTAACATAAAAAGATGCATGGTCATACACGACATGATCCACAATACAGAAGACAACAGGATCCTGAATTCAGCATCTCCAGTCATCTTTACTGAAACAAGTGATGCCCTGACTTCACAGTGGACAGTAGCAGCTTAGCGTGTGTAAACATGGAGAGAACTCCAAGACTTCTGTTTTGTAACGCAATTTCTATTGCCAAATCAGCCAGGATGGAAATTTGAATGCTTGTCATGCCAAAATGCGTTTTTAGGTTGGATTTAATGATAGCTCTCGAAACAAAGCCTGTAAAACTAAACCCTTAGGTTTACTTTGTGTGAGTGTGAGTGTGTGCAGGAGTGTGTCATTATGGAAATCACCAAGAGCACAGTGTGATATCGCTTGCCTAGTTATACAGACCGTTGGGGATGTGCTGATTAATCAGACAGATTAGGTATATTAGGCACATGTTCCCCATGCAGACACAATTAAATACAGGTGTGTGTAGATGGGTGGATGAGTCCATCCCACAGCCTGGCCTTCTGGGTAATCCCTTCCTACGGATTCCTCCCCTTTCTATTCTTTTATTCTGAACCTGTGTGCAGCTTAGTCAGGACTGGTTTTACAGGTAAGACAAGGATACACAAGTCTCTCTCTCTCTCTGTGTGACTTTCTGTATTTCCCTTTGTCCCTGTCTTCCTCCATAGGAGCTCATAGAGTGGACAGACGTTGACAGGATGAAAAATGAAGCAAGAAAAGCCACACAGTAAAGCAGAATGAAACTGAAAAACACGAAAAGAAAATGAAAAGAGTCTAAATTAATCAGGCAAAAACGAAAGAGAAGGAAGTAATAAGACAAGAAAGGTGACTTGGTCTGCAATCTTAACAACCTGTAGATAAGCCTATAGTGGCTGTGTGCACACTGACACCGAGCTGACAGCCAGCACAGTGCCTCTAGTGATGGACACACTGTACAAAGTCAACACTCAGCAGAGCAGACGCCACCACTTTGTGTCTTGTCACACCTCCAAATATAGTTACAACGCCTTCTTCTCTGTGGCCTGTAGTGCTTGTGTGAGTGTGTCTAAATCACACTACACCTTTTAGAGGCAACAGCTACTTTCAGTAGATAAAGATGTCATTACCTCAGGGTATGTGTGAGGCTGCAGACACAAAAAAAGACTTCAATGCAAATGAAGGCTCTTCGTGGTGAGAGAAGGCCATGAGCAGAGTTATTCGGTGTTTGACAAAAATCTGAAAGAGACTGATTAGAAAATAAGGAAGAGTAAAGATTGTAATATGAGTAGGAAGAAAAAGTCTGAGCCTAATGACACTGCTCAAAAAATCAAGCACTCTCCTCCTGACTCCATCTATATAACTGCCTTCATGTCCTTCTCCCCAAGTCTGGAAAGGCATGCATCGGTGTGTGTGCATGCGTGTTGAGAAATTCTTTGCATGTAAGAAGCAGGAAAAGCAATCTAACACATGTCTTTCAAGCTCTGTGCCAAAGAAAACAGTTCCAGCTCCTTCTAAAGCAACAAATGTAGAGTCAGAGCTGCAAGTTTAAGTCTGGCTTTTCTTAAGCAAGTGGAGATGTCTGATAATGTTCATCCCTCTATTCGCTGTACCCGCTTTATCCTGTTCACGGTTTGGAGCCGTTTCCAGCTGACACTGTGTGGGAGACAGGTCACAGGAGCAACACAGAGAGACAGACAACCAGACACACTCATACCTACGACCAGTCTACTATCACCTAACCTACATGCATGTCAAAAATTACAATAAAATAAAAAACTGCAGCAGAGATTATGGGGCAGGACATAAAATGGTCAGCTCAAGAGGTCACTTTGTTTGTAGATAAGATTTTCACATCAAATATTGATCTAGTAAGTGTTGCTAGTTAAAAAAAAGTTTGGATCCCTTACTATAAATTCACTGAATTAACAGAGTGTACACCGTATATTGTTGAAATCTTACTATTTTTCACTTCCTTATTTAGCAAACCAAAATCTGAACTTAATGCTGAGAGTGCATTTTAAAACTCCATCTATGCAGTGGAATCAACACGTGCCTCTATTTGTTATGGCAGGAGAATACAGACCATTGTGAGAAGATAAAACAAAGAGATACCCCGGATTAGTATTTCTGGAATTTACACTTTAATCTACTTTTCCAATTTCAGACATGGCTTCTCCAAAGCAAAGTTTGGGTAATTTAACCTCATTCTAAAACTGTGATTTGTCAACTGGTTGCATTTGTTAAAGAATCTCCAAATATTCAATTGTGGTGTTGCACCTTTATACTGCCTTTACCTTGGAACAAGCCTGCGTGTTCTGAACAACCTAAAGCAGAAGTGATCCCAAAGCAGACATAAGACATGATATAAGCATCTGTATTCATGTACGTACATGCATGTGTGTGTGTGTGTGCATGTGTGTGTAGGAGACAGTAACAGGGGAAGGTTGATGTATAATGCAGCGTGGGTCCAGTTTCCTAAGTCCTCTCTGAGTTTCCATAAACATCCAGTACTGCTGTCTGTGAGGTCAGCACTCACACATAGACACACGCAGAGTACATCTCTTGCATTGTGTTGCAGTTGTTAAAACAAGTGTAGTAGTAACTGTAGCAGCGAGAGAGAGAGAGTATCAGACAGACAGCTGAGAACTAATTAAGAAAGAAAGAGAATCTGTCTGTATCTTTCTGCCCCGTTCTCTCAACTCCAAGATGGATCATCACAGTTTGTCAAACTCACAAACACAGCAGGGTTCAAGTGCACAAGATCGACGGACTTTGACACAACATGTTAATATAAACGCACACACGTATGCACACACGCATGGAGTAAACGACAAGGAAAGTCAAAGGCACATACCCGTGTTTGTCTTGTAAATATCCGGCTATGTGAAAACCCCAGTAGCACTTCTGCCTCAGCCAGCTCACAGCAGGATCTATAATTAGACAGAGAGCTCCACTCCCCTCCAGTCATCTTTTACTGTCGGCCACATCCTCTTTTTTCTTTAACTCCTTCTCTTTCTTCTCCTCCCTCCCTCTCTCTTTCTCTGCCTCTGTTTGTTGACTCTGTGGAGCGGCAAGCTGTTGATTTCATCATTTGATTTGCACAGTAGCTACACCTTGCCAGGCAGCAAACCGGTGTTTTGCAGTCTATCTGCACACAGAAACGTCTTTTGATTAAGTTCTTAACTAATTTTAAATGCAGCCAGGAAATAAAATTAAGGCACCAGGAAGAGACAATCTAGTCAAATCAGCCTCAAACTATGAGCAGACTAAGAAACATGAATGAAGTGATAAATCATTCTAGTAACACTACAGGAGGTGCTTTAAGACTCAACAACCAGTTACACAACAAGAACATTTTGGTCTACAAATTTTTTAGTGTCACACTTTGGCCAGTGATGACCCATGAGCTCTTGCCACTGTGGGACCTTTACAATCCATCATCCATTGTAACCATGGTAACGGGGGGGCAGTCGGGCTGGCAGGAAGTTGAGTCTATAAAAACACAACAATGAGAGAAGCGGGGTGGCTTCCTGTTTAAGAGCTCAGTTTAGACTCCCATTTCCTCCCCTTTCCTCCCCGTGCTGTTGTTTTGACACGGCTGCCGCAGTGCCTTTGAGCCGTACGGCTGGAGAGTTTCCCCCTTAGAACACACCTAAGAGTAAATAACAGCAAAGCAGCAAGAGTGTCACCCCGACGCTCTCAAAATCACCTCAAAATCACTGTCCCTATATGTATTAGTGAAAAGCTAAGGGCTCTGACATCCATTAACAACTCGGATTAATGACTAACAGTGGCCCTGAAGGCAACACAGTAATGTAATGAACACACGCTTGCTTACAAACACACACATTATGGGTACATGGAAAACTACTAAGTCAGCTATTGACAACACAGTTAAGCTGTGTTTCATTTATTTCAATTGTTTGTGGGATTCAGTGGCCTCTGACAAAGCTTGAAGTACTTCTAGCGATGACCATTGTGGTTGTACTAGAAAATGTAGTTTCACTGTCTTACTTTACACAATAGGAAGAAAATATTTCAACATTGGGACATCTAATCTCATCTAATTCTGAGCCAACTAAATAAGTGTTTTTCCCAAAATATCAAGCTAATCCTCCATGAGGTATTTTCAGTTTTCACCAAATATAAAGCTGGGATACATACTGTATACTTGGTTCAAGATTGGTTATAATAATTTCTTAACAGCCAAAAGGAGATAATATTTCTCAGCAGGGGTCATCTCAGCTGATTGTTACTGCTGTTGCAATCATACAGATGCTGGCCTTAGTTTTGGGGAAGTGTAGTGTGGTGTTTCTGCAGAGATCACCTGCCACTCAAACAGGTTGCAGCAATTTGACATCATTTTATCATGACTGCATAACTCCTGGTTTGAGTTGTGTTCTAAATGAGCTGTTTCAGTGTTTGAAGCTTTGAACCTTTACAGCTGGGCTTCACAACCCCTTCAGGAAAAAGACTCTCTCTGCATCTGTGATTGACAGCTCAGAGTAGCAGAGGTGAGCAAGCAGCAAGTAGCAAGTGTGTAAGACCAGAACTTTTGGTCTCTTGTGAATTTTCTCTCTGAGTGATCATTTTACATTGAAATAGCACACAGCACAGCTGTTGTTTCGAATCCATGTGTTTGTTGAGTTTGTCAGATAACCTTGTTATAAAATCATCATTTTAGCAGTGAAGAGCAGCAGCTTGGAAATGGCTCTGAAGTGACTGCTGGTTGACATGTAATCTGAATGGGCTGTGCTTCAGTGACTATCTCATCCTTGTTCAGTTGTCTGACAACAGAAACATGACAAATATGTAAATGAGAACAGCTTTATTGGGAATTCAGCTGTATTAAAATACAGTATATGTGAGCACAGAGAGCAGGTGTAAACAGCACAGATGTAAACAGCAGCTGAGTTTAGGTTGCACTGAAGCACAACAGGCAACATGAAAACACAGTAACCCACCAAGTCTTTGTTTACTGGTTTCAAATCGCTGAATGTCCCTCAGCATTACCGTTTCTACAGAGCTCTGACTTGTCTACATATGGTCAAAGCTAATGGTAACACTATTTTCCTACTGTTGTGTGTTAAAGTAAAAGTAAACTGGAACTTAAGTTCCATTGATGCTGGGAGTGCATGAGGACTGCTGTGTTCACTCTTGCAGCCAGCAGCAAAACATTTGGTGAGCTCTGATCGTGGCTGAAACATTTTATTTGTTCTTCAGTTTCTGTGTAGAAAATGAAAAAAACTCTGACAGGCTTGTAAAGCTGGGATGTTATCTGGTGGAGGCACAGCTCGAGGAATAGCAGTAGTAACCATATTCATTTTCTCACAGCTTTTATTTTATACCCTCAAGTTTTCAAGATATACAAAACACAATATGATGGATTTCCACCGTATGGATCCTGTAAGTGTAGAACAAAACAGTGACTGTTAATCAGAGTAAAAGGTGTAGGATTTGAGGGTGTATTCACACAAAAAAATCCACAGAGTTGCTAAATCAGCCTTGTGCAACACAGGATCTCTATGAATAGTCTGGTACTGGCAGTTAGGATCACATGCTCTTAACTCTGGGAGCTCTGTGTGTGTCTTTGCTCTCTGTGAAGTTTGGAGTCACAACTGAGCTGTGTGTTACATTACATATCCAAAAAAAGTCACAGCAATTCGCCCGACTCTTTAGTCATTGTTAAACCTGAAGTAAGTATTAAAAAGAATATACTTAGTAATATTGTACACAATTTTCAAGTACACAAGTTTTGTTTTTTAAGAAGAAAAAAAGTTTTTTTAGATGAAAAAAAGTCAGCCAAATACATCAGAAGTATCATCGTGGTATCAGTAGTAGTACATCTGGTTCTAGAAAAAAGAAAAAGAAATCACTGATGTTCTTTCTCTGATACACTCCACACCGTTTCATTCCTCCTCATCTGTTTCTGTCTTTGTCACTCCCTCTCTCTCTCTCTCCACCACTTACTCTCACTGACACTCTCAGTTGATCTCCTATCTCTCTTTCTCCCTCCTTCATCCTGAGGAATCCACAGCTGTCACCCCCATTCAAAACCTCTCGTCTTCCCATAGCAGCTGGCCAGACTGTGGTTTGTATGTGCATGTGTGTCGAGCTGCCTGCCTACAACTGTCGCCAAACTATTTCTATATTTATGGTCTTGCTCTGCTGATGCATACTTGAGTGTTCAAGTGTAAATGGTAGTGTGTGTGGCTGTCAACAAGTTTAAGAACTACCCTCTGCTTTGTGTGCGTGCGTGTGCGTGTGCGTGTGAGTGTGCGTGCGTGCATGTGTGTGTGTGTGTGTGTGTGTGTGTGTGTGTGTGTGTGTGCAGCACAATAAGGATGACCCTCTTAAGTGAAAACATTACAGTGTTAAATGAGGACACCAGAGGCACCTAAATCATCCACGTGTCTCTGCAAGATATCTGGCTGCAGGCCTTCATGTGAAGACGGATTGATTTTATGTTCTCATAATGAACAGGAAAAATCCACTCTCAGATTCTCTCACACTCATCAAAATCTGTCATGTTCAATACATAAGTACTTCACAAAGTAAATAATAAGTAATCCATAAAATGTTCCCCCCACTTTTTAATATTTGGTTGCAGATTACCCTATAATGCCTTTTGACAGGCCCCATACAGTTGGTCTTAACTTGTTACAGTGCAGCAAACCTAGGATTAACATGTGCAATGCATTTATGTTATTTCTCTTTATACAAATAAAACAACCTGGTTGATCATTTATTGTGCATCATCAGAATTTTTATATTTTTGGGGGGGATGTCTGAAGAAATTAAGCAAGAGCTGCCATTGAGAAAAAAAGACAACAAGATTTCAGCCAGTAGCTTTGAGAAGATGTACACAGTGCTTTGAGCTAAATATCGGCAAGCTAACATGTCCACAGTGACAATGTTATCATGGTGATGTTCAGCAAGTGTAATACTTCCCACTCTCACCATCTTAATTTGCCATAACATAAAACTTTATTGATCACTCACTTGGGAAATTCCCACAATAACTAGGCTGGGCAATTCCTGGGGAAATTGTAATTGTGATTGCAGAAAGCTGCTTCAAGTTACTAGAGATTGTACAGTTCAACACATGTCCACGGGGAAGCTGATAACAAACCTGTAACCTACCAAATAGAGGACAACCCCTCTACCAACTGAGCCACAGCCACCAGCACTGTGTTAATGTTATACATAAATCACCAAAAGTAGGTTGAGTTAAATGTCACAACAAAATGGGGTTTTAGCACACTGCTTAATTCACAGCCTTTTCATTGGACAAACAGACTCAACACTAGCACGTTTTTGAGTCAGATTGGACAAAGAAAAGAAGCACACAGATATATTCAACCTAAACCAGGTATACAATTGTCACTGAATAGTTGGTTGAACAGGGTTTTAAATCTGGGAGTTGCCATAGTAAGTGTCCTAGTGACACACCCAAACAACATCATTAGTTTTGTATGCTATTGGCCATAAACCAAACATTTTTATCTGATGATGGCATGAGGTACAATGGTTACAGCAAGTCAAAGGTTTTACAATCCACTGTGTGGGGAAGATGTACCAAATCTGATGGCAATCCATCTGATAGTTGTTGAGATATTTCAGTCTGGACCAAATAGGCGGTTTAACCCACTGTGCAATTCTGATATTATGTAGGGCAGAAACTAAGGATTATTTTCATTGTCAATTATTTCCTTGATAAATTGATTAGTTGTTTGGTGTCTTGTTTTGTCCACAACCCAAAGATATTCAGTTCACTGTCACAAAGGAGGAAAGAAACCTGGAACATTTAAGAAGATGGAACCAAAGAATTTAGACTCTAAGCGACTATTCAACCATCACAACAGTTAACAATAACTTCATAGTGCATGGGCGACTAATCGATTAATTAAATAATTGTTGCAGCTCAACAATCAAGGCGAAATAAGAAAAATCACATCCCTCATGTCTCATGTGATGGTAATGCATTCTGTTCTACTAAAGCTACAGTAAATGGAAACCTACAATATATTCTAGCATGTTTTATTGCTTAATCCCAATACAAATAGTGATTCTGGTGTGGCCATCTTCCACTTCTATCTGAACAGGTACGACATGACATTCTGTTCATATTTTGGGAATGTTAAAAAACAAAAAATGCTGAATAAAAAAAAACAAAATAACAATATTAAAGTACAAGAGACGTTCATAATAGAGTCTTAATAAATCCACAGAGGACTTTAGTTCAAGTCGAGGTAAACACCTTGACAACATTTGTGTCTGACACGTAATCACAAGCCACAATGTTGCTTTTATTTCTGACAGTTTTCTAAATCTGGCTATGTTTTCTTCTTGTCACAGAGATTTACGCATGTCATGAGGGATGGTAAAAGAGGAATCTAAGTAAGTCATTACATCCTGTCCTGTTCCATCTAAACAGGTGCTCTAGGATTCCACAAGGTCTGCATGCCAATAATACACCCATTTACATAACTCTCTCACACACACACACACTACATAAACATTCACTGTGTCTCTGTCACCTCTTGCTTGACTCAGTGTTGCAATTCGCCCGAAGCTGGAAACTTCAGAACAAGCTCATTCATTATGTGAATGCCTCAGTGTGTCATTGAGAAGACACCAGGTGTGCTGTACTGTTTGACAAATGACAGTCAATCATCTTCCTGCTGCACAAACACAGACAAGAGACGCACTCACGGCCTCCCTGACATTCTCATCCGTTACCTGTCTCTCTGCTGCTCACCACAATACACTGATACATATACTTTTACATGAAACTCAGTCAGTGATTGTAAACTGCTGTGATTTAACCCATCCAGCTCTAATCATCAGCAGATTTTATTGTACTGTTTCACACACTGCCAGGTAAGATAAGGTAAGAAAAGGGATACATTGTGTTTGTGGTTTGTTTGGAATTAACAGAGGGGCTGCTTAGTACGTGACAGCTAGTGCGACACAAAGAGAACAGGACACAACAGTTTAAACCCTGACTCAGATGTGCTGCAAGATGTTTGAGGTGTGGCTATTAACCCTTTATGACCTGAGCCTCAAAATGTCCGCCTGGTCTTTTTTTCTTATCTTGATTACAAAAGGGTCAGAAAATGTCCTGTGAGTGCTGGTGCCCATTTGTCAGAAGAAACTTTCAATATCTGGCAGTTATTTACAATCTACTTCCTGTTATCAGAGTAATGATGGTTTAAAATGACGAAATACACAAAAACTGAATCTGATTTGAGTGTTTTAGTGGAAAAACTGAGCATAAATAACAGATTTTTCATGTTAAAGTTGAACTTTGAAAAGTAGAAAACTATTTACAATAAACTTTGTGAGTCTTTGTCCCTAAATGAGCAGAAACAGGCCGAAACACTATGTACAGGAGGACAATCCTCTGTTCCACCGTTGTGTGTGTTTTCCCCGGGAACAAAGGAGCTGCTTCACGAGCTTCCTGGGGGGTACAAATGAAATTACCGTAATGGCACTATTTAGGCTGTAAAGCGCAACGACGTTCGTATCCGAATTAAATTACCGTAATGACACTATATTGGCTGTAATTTCATTCGTACCCCCCCAGGAATCAGTTGGATTTTTTCCGATAGCGCAAACCGTGACATGATTACGGTATTCCAAGTGTGCTTGCCCAAATGTGTCACCGATGACGCACTAGGACTTAAAGGGTTAAATAATAAGACTGGTCTCATGTCAGTGGAACCACAGTGTGCAGCCTAAATTATGTAGTATACTGTATACCGATCAATGGGACGCATAAACAACCCCTAAATATGCTCAAATGAAATAAAATGAAATCTGAGCATTAGTCTCATTATTTAACACCCACACATTTCAAATTGTGATTTTAATTTGAAATCGATTCCTTGTTCAGTCCTACTGCTATCCTTTACAGGAGAACAGACGTCATGACAGGTAACAAACATCCCGAGGCCGTCCTGAATATCTCTTTTAGTGTCTCATTGTTTTGCAGAATGTTGCACCCATCAGCAATGTTGAGACTTTGGAACGATGCCCTTTAGCAAATCAATGCTTCCTGCAGCTGATGCAGCAGCACTGGTCATACTGGGCAGCTCCCAGTGCAACATGAGTAACCCTTCCTTGTCAAAAAATATATATCTCTGCTTTAAATTAGTGTGCTGGATATCTTCAGCTAGAAAAAATGGATGTCACTCTCAGAGATCTAAAAAACTAGACGTGAAAGTGAAGAACTAGGATTTGAGTCTGTAAATTTTCAAAAGAAAGATGTCGAGATGTCAAATTAGCTTCGATCCTGCTGCACATCTGTCCAAGCTCTCTTTTGTTCCATCACTCTCTCCGTCTCTCACACACTCCTGCTCTCCCTAACATCAAACACATTCTCCACATTTCCCAACCCAGATAAAGCCACTCAACAGCAGCTCACTCAAAGGGATCTCCCTCTTTATCTTTTCTAACACACACACACACACACATCACTCACAGTCACACAGACCTCAGTACACCTTTATCATGACAAGCCACAAAATTTGCAGAATACACACTTCTTACTTATAAACACAACACTTGATTAGGCAAACACCACACATCTCTCACTTACATCTCTTCTCACATATACTGACACTAAAAAGGGAATTATTTCAAATGAACTGAATGATCTTGCTGGTTATAAGCGGTGAAAACAGCAAGTCATGAAAACAATGGTGACTGATCCACTGATAGCCTGTGGTAGAGGGAGCGTCTGTGGTGGTCAGATTGGTAGCTACAAAAAAACCTACAATCTGCAACAAAGGCTTTTCAGCTGATAAGAACGACAGCAGATATGTGCTTATCCTGCTGAAGCTTCGGTCTACCCTGCAGGCAGGACACAGTTTGATTTAACTCAGCAAAATTAGACACAAACATACGACAAAATGGAGTCCTGTATAAACACAACTTTGATTATGTTTCCTGCTGGATACAGAAAAGAGCTTTCATCAGACTCATCGGCACAGAAATACTGTATGAATCTTAGCAGTTTCTGGGATGTTTTTTTGCTCCTGACATATTTTTACTCACAGTGGCCTCATTTTTCACTGCAATATAAAGTGCACCTCTTTAGAAACAGCACAACAATGGCTAGAAGTAGAAAGAACTCAAACCTGCCTTTTGTGCATTATGACAAAGTTATAATGCCATGAATCACAAAGTAGATTTGTTTTTGTTTTTTTTGAGTTGTTATTTTGCAATAATTGAAAAAAACCTGCAGTCGACATATACAGCATTTTCCATGTGCCCACAGATGTTACCAATACTGGAAAAATGATGACTCTACAAACTATAGATATTTTACTGCTTACATTTTTAATTAGTCTCCACACTTGTTTCCTATCTGCTTCGTGTAAACACAGCCTGCAGCTCAAAAAGTCCCTAAACCAACTAGTTCACATGACTGTTAGTCGCAGCTGAGTCACTAATGGCTTCATGGTTTCATCCAGAAGTGTTTATTTTTTTGTCTTTTTTACAGAATGTGTTTTGTGCAAATGATCTATTTTTTTGACGAGACATGAAATAAAGTGAATTTAATGAAATATGATAATTTTGATCTTAGATCAGGTTAAGTTTTCCAGCGGAAAAGTACTCAAGGACCATCTGAAAGTTCGAAATTCTATGAGTCTTTTTGTTTATATAGTTTCTAGCTCTGATAAATAGTGTCATTTTTTTAATTATTTTTGAAAGTTGACATAGTTTGTAAGTTTGTGAAAAGAAAGCAGCACCTTTCTCTGGTTCAAAACTGATTTTGAGACCCAATGCTTGCCTGACATGTTCACATAGAAAGCAACATTATGAGGTGGCTGACTGCCAGAGCAACTAACTGAGAGAAAGCTTAAGTTCCTGTTGCAATTGCAAAACAGTAATGAAGTGTGTGTGAAATGGGATTTGCTGACAGGCCTCTGCTGATCGTATATTACTTCATGTTCTCATAAGGTCCATGAGTCCAAAGTTTTAAAAAAAAGATGAAATTGAAAAGAAGTGAAAAGAGTAAAGAGATAAATCCACAGAATACTGATCCTCAGTGTCCTTCACTCTTTTTGCACCCTTTCCAATTTTTTTTTATATGTGCTCCTCTCTTGGTAAAAGTTAACATGTTCCAGGAAAGCAGCTTCATGAATATGCACCGTCACACTCGGCTGTCTGCACGGACAACAAAGGAAGAAGACATTAACATTCCTGCACATGCTCAGCACTCTGGTAAAGGATGAACACACACGCACACACGCACACACACACACACACACACACACACACACACACGCACACACACACATTTATACACATAGACACGGGCAAAAAAAGAATTCCTTTTTTAAACTCAGCCATGGACAAACCCAAATCCTTTCTGAAACATGTAAAAACAGGTTTCTCTTTCACAAACAATTAAAGATGTGGATATAAAAAAAAGCCGATCATAAAAAATAATCATATTATAATCAATTGCTTCTTTGTCATACAGAAAAAAATAATCTAGTTCTCTTCTGTGGTTTCAGCTTCAAATGTGAAAACAAACTGGTTTCCTATGATACTAAACTGAATATACTTGAGTTTCGTACTGTTGATTAAGCAAAACAAACCATTTGAGTATGTTTGCTTGGACTCTGTGATGTGATCTCCTCACTTTTTATATGAAAAAACAATAAAATAATGAACAGATTAAACGACAATCATCGTTACTTGCAGCTAACTTGACAAATGAAACTACGCAAGTCTAGACTACACAAACACTTAATTCTGTAAGTGGTGACTAATGATCTGGTTTATCAAGTGTCTCAGACCACAAACAGGCAGTGCAGTTAAAGTGCTACTGGTATTTAAATTTATTTCCATTTGCCAGGAATACAGGAC